>ML806736.1:155541-169873 GCA_009831015.1 Picea engelmannii
CACATATAAAACCAAGATGACATGATGGTTCTTCACAATCTTTATATAAAGATTAGGATCTGTTGTACTCTTGGAGAACCTAAGATTCTGAAGAAAACTGTCAATTCTTCTAGACCAAGCTCTCGGAGCTTGTTTCAATCCATACAAGGCTTTCTTGAGTTTGCAGACATGTGATTCTTACCCATGGATCACGAAGCCCTCAGGCTGCTTGATATAAACCTCTTGCTCAACTTCACCGTGAAGAAAAGCAATTTTAACATCCATTTGGTGAAGTTTCTAATAAAAAACTGAAGCAAGAGAGAGAATGATTCTGATGGAAGTATACCTGGCAACATCAGCAAAGATTTCGTCATAGTCAATTCCTTCTTTCTGAGAGAAGCCACGAGCCACAAATCTAGCTTTGAATTTTTCAACACTACCATCTACTGCATACTTTATTTTGTAAAGCCATTTAGAGGTTACTACTGATTTTCCTTGAGGTCTTGGGACCATTTCCCATACATCATTCTTTAATATTGACTCATACTCTTCTATCATGGCATCCTTCCATACTTTATGTTTGGCAGTTTCTTCAAAGGTGGAAGGTTCTGAGTCAATCACAAGATTTAACTGTGCTATCAAAAATGAGTATTTATCTGGTTTCTTGCTTTTTCTAAATGTACCTTTAGGTGCTGCAAGCTTTTCTACTTCCTTTAAAATTTCCCGTTACCAAGCTGGCTTCCTTTTAACAGGAGGTTTTTCTAGGGGAAATTCAACAAAATCCCTTATGGGATCCATTGAAGGCTCTCTAGCCTCCTCTCTCTGCTCATTTGGAAGTGGTGGATCTGAAGGTTCTAGAGATGGAGCTTCTTGCTCCTCTGTTTCACATGGAAGTTCTCTGGAATGACGAAACACTGCTTCCTCATGGAAGGTCACATCTCTACTGACCTCAATAAACTTTTGCCCTGGTACATAGATTCTATATGCGTTTGAGGTCTCACTGTATCCTAGAAAAGTGCCTTTTTTTCCAGAGGGCTCTAACTTAGTCCTCTTTTCTTTTGGTACATGAATGTAGACAAGACTACCAAAGATTTTTAAATGATCAACTGAAGGCTTCTTACCGATGAATACTTCTTCTGGAGTTTTCTCTTTTAGGGCTTTATGAGGACACATGTTTTGAATATAGACTGCAGTGCTTGCAGCTTCGGCCCAAAGAGACAATGGAAGATCCTGATCATACATCATGGCTCTAGCTGCTTCACAAATCGTCCTGTGCTTTCTTTCTGCAACCCCATTCTGCTGAGGATTATAAGGAACAGGCAACTCCCTCTTACTCCCGGAAATCCGACAGAGATCATCATACTTGTGGGAGTCAAATTCTTTTCCATTGTCAGTTCTGAAAACACAGATATGTCTACCTGTTTGATTCTCAACAAGATTCTTAAAATCCTGAAATTTGCTAAAAGATTCATCTTTAGTTTTCAAAAAATAAATCCAAGTTTTACGAGAACAATCATTAATAAAAATGATATAATAAAGACAACCATTCATAGACGGAGCAGTGATAGGTCCACAAAAATCAGAATGAATAAGATCTAATAAGCCATTAGTTTTTCTATTACTGTGGGGGTAAGCTTTCTTTGTATTTTTACCAAGAGCACAACCTCTACAAATACTATCATGCTCAAAAGAAAAAACCGACATACTAGTTACCATCTTTTGCAAACCTGGGAGAGCATTGTAGTTGAGATGTCCAAACCTTCCGTGTCATAGTTCGCAGGGGTTGATCATCTCGTGAGCTAATGCTTGAATAACTTGTCTAGAAACTTTGTAAAGTCCACCCTCTTGAGTTCCGATTGTCATGGCTGAGCTCAAACTCCCATTTGAGGGCCACATAAGAGCCTTTCCTTTGGAGAAGGCTACTGAGTACCCTTTGCTTTCTAGAACTGCAACTGAGATAATATTTTTCTTTAATCCAGGAACATAAAGAATTTCATTGATATGAAATACATTACCTGTCTGAAGCTGAAAAGATGTTGATCCAAACTCTTTGATGTCATAGGTGCCATCATCACCCAATTCTACCTTCACATTGAACTTCTTATTTCGATAGTTCACAATATTATGTTTGAAGCCTGTCATGTGTTTGGAGGCACCGCTGTCCACTAACCAAACTTCTTCCGACTTGGTGACAATGCCGGAGAGGGCTGAGACAAGATAACATTCTCGGCGTTGTTCTGCTCTTTAGTAGCAGCCTTGGTTCTTCTTCTTTGAGGCTTTTCTTCCTCAGTTGCAACTGAAGCATGGAATCTACCTCTCTGCTTTTGCTGTGAAGGAGGGTTCCTGCAGTCTTTTGCATAATGACCTAGCCTTTTAAAGTTAAAGCATCTTATTTTAGATAAATGAGAGTGAAAGTGAGAGTGCTTACCTTGGGGTTTCTTACCTTTGCCTTTGTGTTGAGGAAACTTCTTCCATCTCTTGGCTTTGACTGAAAGAGCCCGGTCTCTTATCGTTGAGGGTTCATTCCTGCTTTTAAGTCTACCCTCTTCTTTCAAGTAATCATGCCATAATCTCTCGAAGTTGGGTTGAGCTTCTCTTCCTTTGACCGAAGAGAGAAATGTCTCCCATGAGTCAGGGAGACCATCAACTGCTGTTAGTACAAGGTCATCATCATCCACTGCAATTCCAATTGCTGTAAGCTGATCTCTTGTTTGAGCAATTTTGGGAAAGAAGGCGAAGATAGATTCATCCTTCTCCATCTTTAATGTACGTAGTTGTTTCTTCAATATCCTCTTTTGAGATGGGGCCTTCTTTTCATATAGATTTTCTAGGGCATCAAAGGATTCCTTAGTTGTCCTTAGATGACCAATGAGGGGCATCATGCTGTCCTTAACTGAGTCAAAGTTGACTCTCTTGGCTTTGGCCTGCCTCTTCTTATATGCTGCCCTTCCTTTATTTGAAGTAGGTTCTTCTATCACCTTGGTAACCAACTCATCTAAGTCACTTTCTTGTAGGATATTAAACACCCTAGCCTTCCAAGCATTGAAGTTGGAGGCCCCTTCAAGCCTATCTTTTGCTTTGATTGAAGATGAAGCCATGCTGATTTCAAGATCTGTTTTAAAACAAGTGTCAAGGTCACTGCTGATTTGCAACACAAACCCTTGATGTGGATCTACACAAGCTCAAACGTTTTCCACAATTGAGCTCTTTTCACGCCCTAAGCTCCGAAACCATGTTATAGTTTCAAGGAAAAACTAGAACATAAAACATCTTTTAACTTTATTCACTACAATAGATATAGATCAACACTTAAAACAAAAATTTCTGAAGTAGATTAAACAAAAAAAATATAAATCTGAACATGCTAAAGAGAACCAATCTTTAACTAGGACTGATCATGAACAAAAGGAAACATTTCTGAATATTAAGTTGAACTAGATGCAGATTTAAACATTAGCAAAACAAAATCTGAACATTACCTTAGCAAAAACAAATAACAGAAGTACCTGATGTGTAGCTGTCATTTTTCTGTATGCTCAGAAAAAACTATAATGGTCATGGATCAAACCCTCATGGGTAGATCTCATCATGATCTTGTGGACAGTTTAGCCAAGGAGAAACCAAAGACCAATCAGCATGCTTATCAGCAAGCAAAGGCTGATGTAAAACCCCAAAGACCAAAAAACTCAAAGCTGATCTTAAACCCCAAATAGCCCACTCAAAAACTGCTCAAAAACTTATGACCACAGCAGCAAAAGTTTCAGCCTAAGTTAGCTTATTTAGGGCTCTCATAACAAGCCCTAAATATTGTAGATGAACAGGGACAACAACAATATGAAAGGGTACCAGTGGCAGCCAAAGAGAGAGGGGCAACAACCAAGAGAAAAAGAGCAACAATCAAGGGAGAGCTAGCAGCAACCAAGAAGAGAGCTAGCGACAGCCAAGAGGAAGCAACGACAAGCATGGAGGAGGAGAGAGGAAGGGCCGCGACACCCTAGCAACAAATAGGAGAGGTGTCGTACCTTGCACCAGCTCAAGGAAGCGGAGCCAAGCATCAAGAGAGGAAGTGCCTTCATGGAGGCCACACCCAAACAACAAGAGAAGAGATGCCTTCAAGGAGGCCGCACCCAAACAACAAGAGAAAGTCCACCAAGGAGGCTCCACCAAACAAAAGACCAAACTGAGGTAGCCGCAACAAAATCGGACCAAGAGATGAGAGTGTGGAATGAATGAACAAATGAGTGAGGGAGAGGTTCCTTTCATAGTTTAAGAAGGGGTTTGGGTTAGGTTTAATTAAAAACCTAAAATTAAAATAATTAATAAGAATAGTAATTAATATTTTTAATCAATAAAAATATTAATTAGAAAGTCAAATAAGTCAAAGTGACTTATAAAAGACCAACACCACATTAAGCAAGATGGGGAACGAGATTCAAGCAAGGGGAGGCTACAAGACAAAGTCAAAGGAGTCTTCTTCAATGGCAAACTGTCCACATATGTCTCATGATAACTTATAAGCTTTTATCATCCCTGCATAAGAGGAAAAACCTATGATGTCGTCATGTCCATCTTCTAGCTTCTCCTAGGTCTCATGGACCATCCCGGGAGAGAAGAAGAAGATTACACATCATCACATTTTGGTACTCAACCAAGAACCACTTGGTCCCAGACCAGGATACCCCAGAACACATCTGAGGGCCCTAGAACGCATCTAGGGTCTTTATCCACCAAGGTACAAGACCAAGGATCAACCCAAGCATTTAAGAAAGGATTCCCTGGAACACATCTAGGGGCCCTAGAACACATCTAGGGACTTACATCATCAACCACCGAGGAACACATCCAAGGATCAATCCAAGCACTGAGCAAGGATTCTTTGGAACACATCCAGGGGCCCCATAACTCATCTAGGGACTAACTGCTTGGTCCTTGACCAAGAACCCCAGAAATACACTGGGGCTCTCACTAGGGTCTTTTGCCATGGCTCTAACTGCTTGGTCCCAAACCAAGAACCCCAGGAGTGCACCGGGGGCCCTAGATCTCAGCTAGGGTCTTATGCCATCCTCCCGAAGAATGGCTCTTGCAGCGGTAGTAATTTCAACACTAAGCTATTGGTGATCTTGTACATTTGTACTTGATCTTGGAGTGTGGATATTTCATGTTGTATTCTTCTTATGTGTACGCATTTGGCATTGCAGAAGGGTGTGGAAGACCTAACTTGGAGATAGGTTCAAAATCTATGGTGCTGAAATCAATGATTGATTCCAAGCTTGCAACTAATGGGAGTAGTGATGAGTATGGGTGATAGTGTTGTTGGATTCTCTTATGCAAAAGGAGTTGAATATGATGATACTCCTGCTTAAGGATTCTCTCAATAATAGGGAGGTGACCTTTTTGAGGTTGTTGCTTTAATTGCTGAAGGTTTTGTGGTGCATGAGAGGGATTCTCATGTTCGTCGTTTGATGATGACCCCTTATGAGTTGTTGTTACTCTTCACATGAGTTTGTATTTCAGGACCAATGAGTTGAGATGTATGCAAATTTTATCTTATGCTTTTGATATGTTTGATCCAATTGTCTTGATCTTCTTGGAGATGTGATTATCTTTGTAGGATGTCCTAATCAAATCTTGATGTGGTGCCAAGAGATAATGGTTCGTGATGATGACTTTAGGGATGTTGGAGTCTTTGACAGGTCACTGTTGATGTCTTCCTTGTTCTGAATTGTTTTTAGAGTTCTGTAGGAAGTAGTGGTCCGGGGTTATGTTCCTTCATTTTCACAGATAATCATTGTTCTTTTGGAGCTTGGTTTGGTGGTGTAAATCAAGTTTCGTTGTTTTATTCTCCTTGCATATTCACCATCTAGAAGTTGAATTGTAGATTGCTTGGTTGATTACTTGGAGACAAACACACCTTTGTGAGCAGTGATTGCTTGGATGTTGAGGTGTGCGGAATCTGCACTTAGGAGTAAGATAAGATAAGATGATTTTATTAATGTCCAACAAATGACCACAAAAGTAGGTCAATGGGACTAAAGTATACATCTAGTGTGAGTACAATTCGGGAGGGCAAAATCAAATCCCATAGCATGTTGCTTGAAATAAGCTTATCGATATCGTGAGCTCACGAGGATAAAAAATATATAAAAATCTCTAACATGCGGGCCCCAAAACTCTAGCACCTAGAAAAAAGTAAATTGTAAAAATAGTAGTTTTTTGAAATTTGATGAAACTGACACTGTAGCAGTCTTTGATCACTGTGAAGACCTAGATGCATCTATAATGGAACCAACATGTTGGAATCTAGCTGGATCTTAACCCTCTAGTTGCGTAAGCAAATCTAGGGGTTAACAAGTTCCAAAGGGACTCTTAAAGGTGTCCTAGATTTCTTTCACACCTTTATTATCCTTCATATGATGAATTTGATTTGGCTTGACAGATAGAGTGATTAACCCAATAGCTTCATCTTTCTTCAATTATACGAGGTCATAACTATCATTGTTGGCAACAAGGGGTTTAGCCAAATACATCCGTAAACCTTTGCTTTGAAGAAGGACATTCATCTAATCTGGCCAAGTATGATAATTGGCCCCTTCATTAGGAGATTTTTAAGGTCTAAAATGGGCCTCCTAAGAGATATAATAAAAAATTATGAATTAGTCATTTTGTGGGGAAGGTATATTTACAACTTACCTCTTGCACTACTATCTATGTAACTATGGCTAAGTTAAATTGAAAAGATGTCTAGAAATAAAATTAATAAAAAATTCTTCTATTGATGTGACTAGAAATAAAAGTACTATTGAATTTATGATTTACTTTTAATAAGAAATGGTACTCATAAAGTAATACTCATATAATAAATAATAATGCACTACTACTTTTTGAACATAACACATGTGATGAACCATACATTCATTTTTTAAATTGGGGGAATATAAAGTGTGACTAATTAAAAAAATGAATATATAAATTATATTCACAAACTCAAACTAATTATGCATACTTGCTTATGTTATAAACTATGTATTTATATATTAATTTAACTAATATATGAATATGCGAGAATTACGAATACATGGTTTTATATATCCATATATTAGTTTTAACTAATATAAATATGTAGTTCCCATGTCACTAATATATATGGATATTTATATATTAGTTAAACTAATATATAAATACCCATATATTAATTTAACTAACATATTTAGTACATAATTGAAATAACCATTTACTCCATATATTGGTTCTTGTAATTAGGATGTCGATAAGGTGTCTTTGTAACTTGATCTTTCCTTCACATACTTGTAGTGTTTTCTTGGTTGACCTTTGGTATTATGTCTTCTTCATATAACTCAGTTGCCTTGTTAATCAATGAATTTCTATTAGCAAGTACACTTGGAATTTCCATTGTTCGTACTTGACATTTGATGACCTGTTTATTTCAATGGGGTCAATGATTGTTTCTTTCTCAATCAATGATTCCTTGTTGATAAGTTGCTTTAGTGTTTCTTGTTGCAACTTCTTTTCAACTTTTAACTTCTTAATCTATGTGATCAAGTTTTGGCTATGATTCTCAAGGCGAGAAAGATCCCGAGATAGTGGGACTTCACATGTTGTCAGGTGATGCTTTGGGGCCCATTATAACATATGGTAGGTGTTATCCCCCATTCCTAGGGCTGACTAAGGAGATGATGTCTCGAGGCCCTCGGGTTGCAAACATGGAGTACTGAGAGGTAGATGAGCAGGCATGGGCCCCTATCATACCACACGTCACCACTTGATTGATGGCAACAACATCCACCACACCCAGCTTGGCCCATAGAGGACAAGAGGTATTGCTTCATGAGGTAACAAGTCTGATGTCGTGGTAAGTGTCATTTTAATATTTGAAGCATTTGAACATGTTGCAAAGGATCCTTTCTTGATTTTGAAAACTTTTTCTCGAAAATTATGCCTTTTGCCTCATTTTACCTTGGTGGTTGACATGTTGTCCTAGCAAGTGGGTCATCGTCTGGGATAGGGTTGTTACTGGGGGGTCTCCTTGAATAGTCATTGTACCATTCCTGCACATACTTATCACTTTCCCTACTTCTTCCCTTTCGTTTCCTCATTTTTTGGGTATTCAGGTATATTGACCCAAGAAGGGCTTGTACCTCATTTCATGGGAAGAAGGGGATGAAGGCCCATAGGCTTGTAGATGGAAAAAGATAAAATCCAATGAAGTATCCTCCATCTGCTCGCCCTAAGGTCCTAAGAGCAATGAAATGCTTCTCCACAAAATTCAAGGACCGATATAATAAAACACATAATTAATAAATGTCCTGCTTGTTGAGGGAATGCATTGCTGCGTCTTTTACTTTCCTTGCACATGGCACTCAATGTGTTCTAGCCTCAAGTGGCATCGTGATACTCTTTACTTTCCCTTGCATATAGTACTCAATGTTCAGACTTTAATTAATTAATGACAAAATAAAGGGCTTGGGAAAAAGGTTACATTAAAAACAAGGATACAACACACCCTCTACAAAGGCACCCATAAATGAAACAATACGAGTCCTTGTATGTCGTGAAACCCCATGCCCAAAAGTTACACCCCCATCCACCTCATACTTTTTTGCATGACATAGAGAGGGTCTTCTTGGGAAACACTCCTTGACTTGGGGAATGATCCACCCAATAGGACACCATGACAACCCTCCCATATTTAAATTTGGCAAGTTGTATAAGGTCTTTGAGCATTTGTTTATTTTGAAAAGGGGGGATTTTATGCACATGTTTGGGTGGTTCTTTTATTAGATATGGCTTGCTTGGCATGATACTTGTGACTTGTGGACCCTTGGAGGGTGTACTTGTTTGTCTTTGCAGGTCCTTGACAAGTGAAAGCTTGATCATGAAGGCACAAGGTCACTTGGACCTTCATTGGGGCATGAAGCCCATAGGTTGGATGATGCACCCCCTCTCATTGGACACATGGGAGGCAAAGCGTTGCCTTTGGAGGCACTTGGACACCATGAGATGAGGATGTTCTAGCTATTTGCACCCCAACGTTGGCCTTGGAAGGCCGAAAATGTCACCTTCTATGCCCTAGACGTTACATGAGGGCTAGGGTTTGATGGGGTTTCTCATTGTTAATGGTGATGTGGCATGGTTTGATGGAGAGAGAGACACTTGGCATGCATTAGAGCTCTTGGTGGCATGGCTTATGGCCTTTGGAGGCCCAACATTCTTCACCAAAGGCTCCAACGTTTCTCTAGGAGGCCTAACGTCACCCCTAAAAGGGGAATTTATTTTATGAATTTGTAATTTTAAGTTGTAAAAGACAAAAAGGGAGGTCAACCTCTCTAATTTGATGTTGACTTTTAAAAAAAGTGGACAAATTGGTTTTTAGTGATCTCCTATAAGTAGAAGTCACTTTCATTTCATTTTGGACATAACTCACTTGGGAATTACATATTACATGGCTGGGATTTTCGCCCTACTTGGGCATTTTGCTCTATCTATCTCTTGAATGTCTCTTGGATGCTAGCACTTTTTCTATTGGAGGAATAAGCTAGGCGCTATCTCTTGGATGCTTTGTTCTTGCTCTTGTGATGGAATATTCTTGGTAAAAAAGGGTTTATCTTGCTATTTCTTGGATTAGGTAAGGAATTCATGCTTTTGTGTTGTTTCTTCTTGGTTGCAAGGTTAATTTTGTTAAACTCTTGGAGGAATATAAGGGCATACACCCTCCACCAAGATCTATCATTTTTTCATTGATAAACTATTTTTGCAAAGGTTGCTAGGAGGAGTAAAAGGGCTTACACCCTCCTAGATTTACCTTGCTAGTTTTGTTTTCTCTAAGGAGTAAAAAGGCTTACACCCCTAGAGAAGTAACAAAACTAGCTCTTACACAAGAGACTCCATTAATCCAATTGATAAGACACTAATCTACTTGCATTGGAGATATAAAATTGTTGCATTGGTATGCGTGAATTTTAGAGATATTGCAATTGTTCAAGTTTGAATCAATTCTTCATGCTTTAGACTTCTTTGTGCCCTAAGGGCATCTACTTTAGCCAAGTAATTCTCTTTGGTGTTACAAATTAATGCTACAGCCATTAGGGCTGCAGAAAACACCTCTTCTTTCAATCTTTGCTCACTATTCTATCACTGAAATTTACTTGTGAACCTAAATTATTGCTCTACTAATTATTGGCTATCATTTGGATTGTTTACTTGTTGATTTTTGTGGTTAGATTTTGCTGCTGTAACAATTGTTTGCTACGACCACTTGGCTGTCATAAAAACTTGCTGATACCATCACACAACAACCACTAATCACCACCAAAGTCTTGCTTTAATCATTGGAAGTTTGACTAGTCATTGCTAACTTTATTTCTGATATCTTGTACTAGATTTTGGATGGTTAAATTTGCAGCTATTGACATCATTTATTGCTAATCTATATATTTTCATATTGCTGCAATTTGGGGCAGCAAGGATTCTTGCTTGATTCCCTTTGGTTTAAGGCTTGTATATCTATCATTTGTCTTGTTTTGGGTAGGAAAACATTGTTTTGCAGGTACACAACACTTGGCAACCATTCTCCCTCTACAAGACTCATTCTCAAGCCTTACTCCTTCTCCAATATTGACCTATAGGGGTGTCCATTGATCAATCTCTCACTTTCCATCTCAATCCCCCTAGGGTCATCGAGATTCCCCCCTTGTGATGATTTTATCATCACTAAAGCGAGGGGAGTGTCTATCTGAGGTGGCAGTGGGTAGGTACTCTCGTTGTTGTCCAACCTTTGTGGTTTGGATTGGGCTTTGCCCAAGCTACAATCCATGCGATAACAATAGGCAACTTTTATAGCTGGGGTAATCTCATGAGTTGTTGATATTGTACAACCTCCTTTGTTTCTCGAGTTCTAGTCACTTCACATGCTTCCCACATAACGGAGGAGCTAGTGTAGTTGACTATGTCTTGACTAGCCTAGAACTACTTCCTTGTGTGCACCACTTCTCCATAATCCCCATCCCCTTAGTTGATCATGCCCTCCTTTCCTTCTCCCTTTGGGCTGATTCTACCTCTCCCTCGACTCCACCTCATCTAGGCCCACCCTACCACCTATTCTTTTCGACGAGGGAGACATGAACATATTTTCATCCCATCTTCACCATTTGCTCCTTCTTGAATCCCTGTTCTCATCTCTCAACTCTACATCTACTAAATATGGTTGTCTTTCATTTTCCATTTAGGAAGCAGTCCTCAAATCCTACCCCCACATCACCCAATCCACCTCTCTTTCCCGAAAAGTTGGCTCATGCCCCATGAATAGATGATATGAAGCAGACTGCAAATCTTTCCACCGCTAGCTTAGACATGCCTTCTCCCATGATTGTCGTTCTTATTCTAGCCTTAAAGCTTCCTACTGTTTCCTTCTCAGCCACAAGAAATGCTTCTTCATATCATGCAGGAGATGTGAATTGCTTGATTCCCTTCTCCATACCCCAAAAAACTTTTGGCGCACCGTCTTCCCCCACCACTCCCCCTTCTTGCTGGATCTCGATCCAGATTCCATGTTTTCCCATACCTCTACCCTATCTGATGTCCTCAGACTGGGCTCGATTCAAGCCACTTTCCCACTCGCCCCTTTCTTGCTATTTATTCTCATATTGAGATATTCAGGAGGCTGTTTGGGAGATGAACACCATCAAAGTGGCAGATGAGGAAGGGTTCCAAGCATAATTCTTCAAGCATGCTCTTCATGCCTTGGATTACCACTTGGATGACCTGTTTAACCATGTTGTTTGTATAGTTTTTCCACAGGTTTGGTTGCACCACACTATTCACCGAATCCATAAATCTAGTTCAGGTACATATCCAAAAAACTATAGAACGATCATCGTGGGCCATACCTAGGGAGCTTGAGAGGAGACTCCTTAGAGCTAGAGGACAAGACGGGTTTCGTTCGACATATCAGACCATTGCTCACATCCTTACACTTCGGGCGATCATTGAGGAGGCAGAGCATTGCTCTTTAAAAGTCTATTGCTTGCTTTGTAAACTTTCAGAAAACTTTTGACTCTATTCCTTGGGAGGCCTTGTTCTAGAGACTCAGAGGCATCAATATTATCAAGACACTCCTGATTGCCATTATGCGGCTGTACGAGTTGGTTCTTGGTTGTCTCCACACAACACATGGGATGTCTGACTTTATTAGGAGTACCATTGGGGTCAAACAAGGGTGCCCCCTATCCCCCACTCTTTTTGGTATCTACATAGATGAGCTTGAGTCCTTTTTGCATGATCATATCAAGGATGATAATGGGTGCCACCTCCACCAGGTCTTGATTTCTATCCTGCTCAACATTGACAATGTGGTACTCTTGTCCTTGTCTCTATTGGGGCTACAGAGATAGCTAGATTCTTTAGCACTTTTCTATGATCTTTGAAAATTGACGGTCAACCTGGGTAAAACCAAGGTGATGATCTTCAATGTGTTGAAGAAGTTGTTGAACTTATGCTTATACTGAGAGGAGGGGGGTGAATCAGTATAAGATACTTTTTATTTTATTTAACCATTCATCAATCAATCATTAACTGAGAAACAATAATCACATATAATCTCAAATCAAAATGCACAAAGTTTAACGTGGAAATCTTTGCGGGAGAAAACCACAAAAAGTTGTTTTTGTAAATGTTTGTAGGCACCAACCCACTGTTGCAAAAATTGTAGGCACCAACCTACCAGAGACACCAATCTCTTTAGCTGAGCATCAACTCGGCAAGATATAGGCACCAACCTACTGGAGACCAATCTCCTCAACTGAGCACCAACTCAACAAGATGTAGGCACCAACCTACTGAAGAAACCAATCTCCTCAACTGAGCACCAACTCAACAAGATGTAGGCACCAACCTACTGAAGAAACCAATCTCCTCAACTGAGCACCAACTCAATAAGATATCCAGTCCAAGGTCTTCATACACAGAGTACTTCTGACTTCACCTGCAAACTTCATTCCACAGACAATCCTTCAAACCCTAACAAGCCTCATAGCATCATTCCTAGAATGTAATCACTGACGACAACATCTACTCACGATAACATCACAAACTCATGGCAACATTACAACCTCATAGCAATGCACACAACAACATCACAACCTCACGGTAACATCATAACCTTATAGCATACCTTGAGAATAAGAAAGACCCAAAGAAAGTCCCTTAGAATTCTCTTGCACACCTCTAGATCCCAAAGAGACACCCTAGTGCCTTTAGCGCACCTCAGACTTGATCTTTTGCTTGGTTGCACTAAAAATGCGAAAATCCATCCTATATTTATAGTTATTCTGTGCCCACTTTCCAGGCCAACCTAAATTTTCTAGTTGGGTTATCGGACGAAGAAATTCATATCTTCTCATTCCTAGGGAGTTAGAGGGAATGCTATATATCGTTGGAAAGGTCTTGGAATAAGCTTTCCAACCATATAACTTGTGCTCCCATTTGAGTTAGGTATGTAGGGTAAAATTGCCTTCAAAGATAGGGTATCCAAATTGACAAAAAAATAATACTTTCAACAATCTCCATCTTGCAATCTTTATCTTGGACATTTGTAGGCTTGTAATATTTATCTTGGACATCTTCTAGGCTCCCCCTGTCTTTGACATCAATGACAACAATATTTCCAACAGAAGGTTCTAGCGAATCACCATTTCCTTTTTAGAGAAGAGGAGATCTAGATCACCAATACTTACACTTATTTGGGGGTACAATTATTAGGGCCTCGCTTCAATCTTCGACATGCTCTTTAGCCTCGTGTCAACAAAGGTTATGGATCCTTAGCCACTCTTGAGAGACAATGATTCTGGCATAGTTTTCAAGACATTTCGTCTAGGATGTCTCTTATGGATTCCTTTATCTGGCCCAAAGTTCTTTATGGTTCAAAGGTTTGGGGGCCTTGTCTACTAAAGGTCGATTGGGCTTTCGGTGAGAGAGTGCAAATCCTTCTCCTTCGACGCTTCATTAGATGCAAGCAGACAATATCCCAACACATCATTTGTAATGTTCCTGACTTGGCTAGTCTAGGAAACGCTGCTAATGTGTGTGTAGGATCAAATGTTTACAGCATATAAATGATTATACAAATAATAAACGCGATAAAGGACTGCAAAGTTTGTATTATGATATTTCTGTGGATTACAAAATGGCCGAATGCCGCTGAATAACTGACAATACTCGACTAGATCAACATACAAAGGATCTTAGTCGGAATATAAATAAGCAACTGCGGCTGAATAAAATAACAACACTCGGCTAGATCAAAAGACAAAAGGATCTTAGCCGGAATACAAATAAGCAA
>ML806736.1:214907-240586 GCA_009831015.1 Picea engelmannii
AAAACTATATATATATATTTTCTTTTTTAATATACGTCGTTTCCCGCTACATTTCCATTTTTTGAGGTCCTGTTTCGTATCGTCCTGGTTTCGAAAACTTAGAAACGTTTCCCCGTTTCATGCAACTTAGTGTACAACAGAGACAAAGACCCTAGACTGTGTGGGTATATATATTCAAATTGGGCAGGTTGTGTAGATGATAGAAAATCAACTTCTGGATATGTATTCAGCCTTGGCATGGGTGCAGTCACATGGGCCAGCAAGAAGCAGCATGCAGTAGTCCTTTCATTGATATAATCAGACTATCGAGGAGTAGTGAAAGGAGTGTGCGAGGCAGTTCATCTTAGGAGGGTGCAACATAGAAAGCCAACACCCCTACTTTGTGACAATCAAGGGGTGCTCAAACTACCCAAGCATCTAGTCTTCCACAAGTGTACCAAGCATGCTGAGATACATTGCCACTTCATCATACAACTTGTAGATGATGGATCTATTGAGTTGCAGTACTGTCCCAAGAAACGATTTTCACCAAGTATTTGTCTCCTAAAAACATGCAAAATTATGGGATTAGCTTGGTGTAGTTAGTAGATTGACCATCAAGGGAGGGTGTTAAAACTTAAAAGAAATGTCAGATTATAATAGTCAACTAGATATTAGACATAGGCATTAATAAAGTCACTTTGACTTTAGGTTATTTTATTCTTTATTTCACTTTCGTGTGTTTCTTGGTCTATTCCACATTGATAAAGTGGATTGACTTGACTAGCTTGTGTAACCCGTTATAAGAAAGTTTTCACTTTGTCATTTTTGTAATGCAATACAGAGAACACTTTCGAGTTATCTTGGTTTCTTAATGTGTTTGATTACCGTGATAATAGTGTACATAAATTTATGAATATAAGTAGTTCTGCCATGCTGGTTTCTTTTGCGTTATTATTAATTTCCATGATAAAGGTCTTCTATTGGAGCTTATATTTCAGGGAATTGAAAGTCTATGGTCGATACTCTATGCTGATGTTCTCTGCCTGTTGCAATGGTGTTTAGGTCTCTCCTACTGGCTGGGCTGAGGGTGAATGCAAGGGTAAGGCTGGTTGGTTTCCATCAAGTTTTGTGGAGAGACGTGAGCGTGTTCTAGCCAGCAAGATCTGATTCTTCTGATGGTTGGTAGGTTTTGAAGGATATGTCAATATTTTAGACTGCCAACCGAATCCATTGATTCCTTGGTAGACTTTTGAAATCTCCTTGAGAATATCAGTCAGGTTCTGCTTTTAAACTATAGGTTTATTCCCCAGTCTTTAAAATTTGAGATAAAGAAGTGTAATTTATTGGACATATTAGTTCTACCTTATATGTTGTCATTAGCATCCAATCTCTGGAGCTGGTTTGTTCCACTTCCTCCAAGAAATGTATACTTTGACATAAATGCAGGCATTTATTTGTATAATGTTCTTGATGAATGTTAATTTATGATGTGTGCAAACTTCTAGGACTAAGTGCAGATCTGTTTGTATAATTGTTCTAGTACAAAAGCAGGCAACTCATCACTTAATAGTGGAGAATATATCATGACAACATATTATTGCATTGTGGTGATTGTCATACAATATGACTGAAAACAGAAAATACATGGTGGCAGGGTGGAGAAAAAGGTTAACATATCTGGATAAAAGGTTAGAACTCTTAAAATCAAATTGCAGTTGCAGTAAGAATTGCATATTCCCCATTTCTGCTGGTAATGAGCGTTAAATAATAGAATTTCTCCAAGTAAAAACTTAATTGAAGTCTCTACAGAAGAAACAACAGTATATTTTGGTATAAAAGCCCATGGAGACGGTGATTATCACGGGAAATAAATGCTGAACATGCTTTGCTTTTTCTTCAATATTGGAAGTTGTTTGAACAAAACAGTTGAGTTGGTGTATTAGAAATGGAGGAAATCTTTTGGATACCTTCCCAACTCGAAATAGACCGTTTCTTTGTACTTAACATATTTTGGAACATGCCTGAGATATTCTTCAAATCATCTCACATAAGCATCTCTTATCTATTATTTTTATCTAGTGCTCCTTGAATTGAACCTGGTCTACTTTTTAACGTCTTTGTTACAATTATAGTTGTATACAATTGGAGCAATTTTGGGTTGGATCGATTTTACTTGTATAGTTTGATCATTGACTGTATTCCTGTTTTATATAAATGTTAAAAATCTAGCATCAATTGCCATGAGTGCTTAAATCCTCAATCGTGAGCACCTTTTATTCCTGATGGCTGTTAATTTTGTTTTTGAATAGCAACTGATACAGGTTTCCAAACTTATTGGAAATTTGCAGTGAGCAGTAATCTAAAGGTAAGACATCTGCCCCTATCCTGCTGGAAATATCTATCAAACAGACTTGCCCATACTCTGGCTTGTGTTGCTCATCAGAAGAAAGTTTAAGAAATCATAAATTTAATGGCATTTCTTTGCCTCCCTATAATAGGCATCTAATGTGTGTTCTATTTACTAACTATTTGGAAACAAAATTTGAATACGTAACACTCTAAAAGCACAATAACTAAAAGGAACAATCTTGCACACATTCATAAGCAAGCACTTAACACTACATGTGAAATACAACAAACAAAAGTGTACTTATATGCAAGAGAACTCTAAACAAGTGGAATGGCCAAGGAGTGGTTTTCCACACAACCATAAGGAATCTTGGCATGCTTGCCACCTTTGATTGAATCAAGGCTATGAACTAACAAGGGCAATGGGCATTCTCATATGCACATAGGCTTGCTAGTCTTTGACAACTTTTTACACAGGGGACCACTCGTAGAAATGCGACCAAACAACTCATGCATACTTAGAAGCAATTCCGTGATGATCAATTGGGCACTTGCTACTCTATAAGCCATGAGAACATTCACTTACCAACCTTCTCTGTTAAACAGTAGCCCCTCCTTTTCCCAGCCTTGGCACTAGAACATAGTTCCAATAAACATTACTTTATGCGACAAGTCTAAACATTCTACGTTTTTGACTTTTTCCATTAACCATCACTGGAATCCATCCATGCAATTGTTGGTGAAATGACAATTTTCCATTGTTTAAATTGCATTTTTGAATGCATAAATTGATTCAACATCCTGAAAAACCTCTAAAGCACTCGGATTGTGCAATCTCAGCGACTGAAATGTGCAATCCTTCGAATTTTCTGACCTTATTTTGGACAAAACTTGTTGAAAAAATGTGCATGAAAAAGGTTAAAAACATAGAACGTTTAGACTACATGTACTTTATGTGCTCTGATTCCTCCATTTACTACGATCTCTTTGCTAGTGCAAGAAAATTCTTTGTAGATTGATTTTAGCTTTATTCCAAGCCCACATCACACATTTCTGCCTACTCCGCTAGTATTTTTGCTCACACTCTGACACTTCTTACCCTCGATGCATTCACCTCCCAACTCTTGAACACAATGACCAGCAATAATACTAACTTCAATCCTTTTGGACAATGCTGAAGTGATCATGAAGGGTGGAATAACGAAGGAAATTCCAACAATGGGCAAACATTGACGAATAAGAGCAAAAAATGCAAGTCAGATATATCAAATTAACCAAGAATGAAATAGGATAGGAATCCACATGACAAAACATTGTAAAATGTTTCAAAATATCATTTATACACAATGACAAATATGCAGGCAAGTGGGGATGTGTTAGCGGCTCTTGAGGCATGATGTGGTGATTAAGCCACACATGTGCAATAGTTTTTTTTGGGTGAGACTTGTTGGAAACATGCCAATGAATTTCCCATGCAGTCACATGCACATGCATGCAGCTATATTAGGAATGTGCATGCATGCACTCTTCTGTGAACAGATTGTGTAACTGGTGGATCTAATTATAATCAATTAGTCTAACCGTTTGAGAGATGCTATATATACGAGCATACCCATGGAGGTGAGAGTGCAATGTGTGTAGAGTGTGCGAGAAAAGCACAACACTGTGGAGTACAGTGTGTTTGTGAGGAGATGATGGTTGTATGCATGTGCTCTCTATTGTAATTCTCCCTTGAATAATAAGAATACCGACTATCATTGCCCCATGGTTTTTTTCCGCATTGGGCTTCCACATAAATCACTGTGTCAATTGTGTGATTGCTGTTGTGTTGTGTTTGGTTTGATGTTCTCGGTTTTATGCTCTGTTTATGCTGTGTTTTGCTTCCGCAACAAGTGGTATCAGAGTGCAGAGTTGAAAGATCTGAGAGCGAAGGAGAAGAGAATCCGGTCGCTGGAGATCAGAACAAGTTAACCGAGCACATATTTGAAGGGACCGTTGGTCGCTAGATCAAAGTTAGATAGACTGTAAGGCAAAGGCGAGTCTGTTGTAGGGAGAAGCGATAATCATCAAACTATCGTTCCCTAAGCCGTGTTGGAGGGGTGATTGTGAAGATCCCCTGAGCTAAGAGACATGCGCGATAGTCGTGGTCTGTGCATCATCGTACCATATACCAAGTGGGAGGAGATATACGTTTTTGAATCATCGCACCCTATACTAAGTGAGAGGAGTGATGATTTGGTGTCATTGCGATTCACGACCCACACCTCGGGAGGAGCGATAGTCGTGGAGTGATCATCGTGGAAAGTTTGTTAACTTTGAACGCATGAGGTATATGCACATAACTCAAGGTATGGAGTTGACTTTTCGTTAAACACATGGAGGATCGACTTCATAATTAAATGGGTGAATATTTTATTCGTTGACGTTTCTTTTTGAAAAAAAAAGGTTTAAAGGCATATACTTGACAAAGGATGGGTGAATGTTATAATATTATTTAAGAGGTGGACCTTTTTGTTTTGTAAAAAAGAGGTTTTAAGGTAGAATACATTAAATATTTGTGTTTTGAACCTTTAATTAATATTTGGTGTTCAACCTGGAAAGTATACTTTTGTTCCTCCATAGTAAAGCTAGTATTATAAGCTTGGTTTGGGTGGTTTTTTGTGCTAATGGCGAAGATGCAGAGTTCTATGTTTGAGGTGGAGAAATTTAGTGGTAAGAATAACTTTGTGCTATGGAAGTTCAAGATGCGGGATTTGCTTTTGCAACAAGGATTGCAAAAGGCGTTGGCTGGAAAGACAAAGAAACCAACAAGCATGATAGACGAGGACTGGGAAGATTTGGATGCAAGAGTCCTTAGTACCATTTGTTTGTGTCTGGTAGATGAAGTGTTGTTTAACATCGTTGAAGAGGAGACAACAACAGGTTTGTGGAACAGACTTGAGAATCTGTATATGACAAAGTCCTTGACGAACAAAATCTTCTTGAAGAGGTAGTTGTACAACTTGCAGATGAAAGAAGGTACGGAAATTGTTGATCACTTGAATATTTTCAATACTCTGATTTGTTAATTATCTAGTATGGACGTAACATACGAAGATGAGGACAAGGAGGTTACGCTACTGTGTTTGTTACCTGAGTCTTGGGATCATCTGGTCACAACTACGTGGTTTAGCTCAACATAGGCCATTGATTATGACACTGTTGTGCGAGGAGATGAGGATAAGATCTAGTAAGGAAACCTCAAGAACAAAAGCAACGATGGTTAGAGGTCGATCTACAAAAGGAGGGCAAGATCAGAAAGGTACAGCCAGGTCTAAGTCAAAAGACAGTAAGGGTAAGGGAAAATGTTGGTTATGTGGCAAATCTGGGCATCTCAAGAAGGATTGTTGGAAAAGACAACAAGCATCCAAAGATGACTCCACAAAAGAAGCAAATTTAACATGATGTATAGTTGATGAAATTTTGTCTATATGTTGTGTCTCACCACCTGTGTTCACATAGAAGGTGTAGGGCGGTGATGGTTGAGTCACCATGAAAAAAAAAAAATGTATTTACTTTGGAGTTGTAAAAATAATTGATTGCATGTAAATGGACATACGTCTGTAAGACTTGGATAGGCATACGTACCCCTGGTTTTTCAGGTCACCTATGAAAAGTCTAAACATAGATTTAGGTAGATTGAAAATGTGGGGGGGGGGCATGTATGTTGGGTTAACCTTGACTTGGTGAAAGAGTTAATGAGTTAAATCCATTTTTTTAGGTCAAAGTACGTGGTTTTTCGAGTCCATGTTTTTGGGTAGCCCGTGGCATTGTGTCCATGGTTTGCATGTAATGAAGCCTATAAAAGGCTTGGTGGACTCCATTATAAATGGTCCTAGAGGTAAGCAATGAAGGCTTACTTGGCCAACTTGGTTGGATTTGGTCAATGTTGTTCAAATGCAAAGTTTGAGGTGGAGCAATGTGTCCAGGTTAGAAAAGTGGGTTTGTAGAAAAGCTGATGTGTTGGTAGGGCAATCACGTGTTTGAGAATATATGATGAAGGTAGATTCATATCCACGGAACTTGGAAAGTATTGCAAGGAAGTTGGGATCAAATAGACATGTTCAGTAATGCCAAGTTGCAACAATAGTTGTGGACAAAAGTAATTGTGCTATCTGGTAACTCGGTCACCATCGGTTGCAAAAGACAAGAATATTTAGGAAGAGTTATGAACAGGTCATCATGTAATTACTCAAATGTGAAGTTATTCGGTTGTGATGCTTATGTTTTTTATCATCACTCTAAGTAGGACCCAGATCAAACAGGTAGATCTTTGATATGGTGATGATGTTAAGGGATGGAGATTGTGGGATCCTACTACTCACAGAATCATCATGGATAGAGATGTAGTGTTGGATGAATCTCCTTTTATAAAAGATGAAAGATTCAAAGCATCACTGGTAGTAGAAGGGTATTTGGAAGGTATTGATTTCCATGAAAGGGTATTTTCATTGCATGGCCTGAAGCATGCCAGAAAAATGGTACAATATGTTTGATTCCTTCACGGTGAGCCAAATTTTACAAGAAGTGAGTATAACCATTGTGTTTATGGTATACTCATTATCTTGGTGTTATATGTTATGCTTGTTGCAAACACAAGCATGTTTGAGATCAATATGTTCGCTCAGTTGGTTAAGACGTTGTTATGAAGGATTTAGGAGTAACAAAATAAATCTTGGGCATGGAAATATACAGAGATAAGAAATATGGTAAGCTTGGTTATCACAACAAAAGTATGTGGTGAAGATACTCAAGAAATTTGGTATGCATGATGTGAAACTGGTAATATCCCATTGACTTTCCATTGTAATTTTTCTTAGGTTTATGTCCTAACTGATGAAGAAGAAAAGGGTTATATGTCTCGAGTATTATATGCAAGTAGGAAGTTTGATGATTGCGATGGGAAATGGTCAATGTTTCACATGTAGTTGGTGTTGTCAGTAGACACATGGAAAAAACATGTGAAGAGCATGGATATGGGTGCTTCAAACACAGAAGCAGAAGGATCACCTACAGTGGTTGCAGTGATTTACTTTGTGGTTATGATTCATGAGATTTGGACAAGATGAGACCTACCTCAGGTTATGTCTTGCAAGAATTCATGGATCCATTGGGTAAGTTTGGATAGGTACAAGATGTGGTGTTCTATGGTGGTCAAAGTATTGTGCATTTGACTAAAGGTCCAACGTATCAAAATGAGACAATTGCATCGATTTATTAGACATGTTACCGATAGAGGCCAAATGGTCCATACTAGAGTGAATCGTGCAGGCATGTTCACATAACTATATTGTTAGAGAAGTTGTAGAGCTCTGATGGTGTTTGGCTTCTCTTGGCTTGTAAAAAAGGTGATGAATTAAGGGCATGATATATCAGGTAAATTGTTGTCAAGGTGAAGATTGTTGGAAATATGCCAATGAATTTCCCATGAAGTCACATGCACATGCATGCAGCTATATTAGGAATGTGCATGCAGTTTTCTGTGAATAGATAGTGTAACTGGTGGATCTAATTATAATCAATTAGTCTAACTGTTTGAGAGATGCTATATATACAAGCATACCCATAGAGGTGAGACTGCAATGCCTATAGAGTGTGCGAGCAAGACACAACACTGTGGAGTAATATGTGTCTATGAGGAGAGGATGGTTGTATGCCTGTGTTGACTATTGTAATTCTCCCTTGAATAATAAGAATACTGACTATCATTGCCCCGTGGTTTTTTCTTGCATTTGGTTTTCACATAAATCACTGTGTCAATTGTGTGATTGCTGATGTGTTGTGTTTGGTTTGATGTTCTTAGTTTTATGCTTTGTTTATGCTATGTTTTGCTTCCTGTTATGACTTGTCCACATATTTTATTGCTTTTTATATTTGTTACTTGTTAATTCTCAGTTGCTAACATACATGATCACCTTTTATAATATAATGATAACATCATGTTAATTAATATAAGATTCTCATCTTTGAATATAATAATAATAATAATAATAATCATCATCATCATCATTTAATTGGGACAAAGGACCAAGGCCCCACTCTCATTTGATTATGACTATTAAAGTTTATTGAGGTATACATACCCTACCCCTTATTGAACTTGTAACCTTATATATATATAATTTTTTATTTTTTTTTCAAAGAAAGAAATAATATTAAAAATATAAAAATAAAAACAAAATTCTTAAAAAGAATAAAGATAAAGGAAAGAAAAAAAATTCTTATAAAGATAAAAAAGAAAAAAAAAACCAGAAAATAGTTAAAAAATAGAGAAGTGTGTATTTAAAAATAATTTTAATTTTTAATTAATTAATTATTTAAAATATTTTAAATTTAAAAATTTGTTAATTCTTTTTAAATTTATGATAACATTTCGAAAATATTTCTGTATTTAAAAATAATTTCAATTTTTAATTAATTAATTAATTATTAAAAAAAACATTTTTTTAAACTTTTGGACTTAAATGAAAAGTAAAGAGAAAATAAAAGTAAAAATAAAAAAAAACAAAAACAAAAACAAATGAAAAACAAAGTCCCCTAAAAAAATGTTGAAATCACAATTTAAAATAGAAAATAATCAAATTATATATCTCGTTGAACTTACAATTGAAAAAAAATTGATTTAATCCTATTTTTTAATGAAATTGAGTTGTTTTAGTTTTTAAGCGTTTTTTTGTGTTGTTCTATGTTTTTAAGGGTTTTAGTGTTTTGCAATGAGGTTTTTTTTTTTGGTTTGCTAGCGTGTCTGTGAGATGTGAGACTAGCCTATGCCTAAGAAACTGCGACCCTACCCTGGGGCATCCAAGCCATCAAAGTCACCTCGGGATAGCCCCTGGCGTGGACCATACCAACCCTTATCATGGATGAATTTTTTGGTGTTTTCTCCGGATAGTGGCGGGTTTTGAATTTGAATCGCCATGCAGAAAGAGGCCCCTCGAAATCGATCGCTCTATCTTGATTTAACTACAATGAATTAAATTTTATTTGATTTGACAAATTTGTATTTAATTTTTTTTTTTAATTAATATTTTGTTTCAACAAAATAAATTCAACTTCACAATTTTTGTGTGAAGAATTCAAAAAAGTCAACATTTTGGAGTGAAAATTATGTATTTTAAAAATGATGAGAACAATTTTAATTAGTGATTTTTATGAAACAACTTAAGAACATTTTTGCTATACAATTTATCATTTTTGATACATTTTCATAGTCTTTTAAAGGAATATTCAAATATTTCGCTAACTCTGTCATATAATTCAAGATGTTAACATGTATTACATGATATGACCCCATTGCTTAAAATAGCAAGATAAACGAATATGTACAATGTAGGCCAAATATGAGCGTGGAATGCAACTCCCAAAGTGATAATAATGGTGATGTACATAATCACTTATTCATGACAAGAGCTTCTTCCATATAACCCAAGTACATGCATATAACCAATTGATGAGTCCATGTACATAATGATGCTTATTTTTACATCTCCATATACATATTTTCATTCATTGAATATGTTGGCGTTTGTTAGACCAACCACTATTACATATACATTTATTCCTATTGCATATACATTTAATTTGATTACACATATATAACCCCATAGATATCCATAAGAGGGTCATATCATAATACTACATGTGGAAATTTCTTGCACTTTGGAAACTAATGCAAAAGATGAAATTTCACCTTCTTTCTTAGGAGGTTTCCCAGATCCTAGCCTTGGAATTTCCAGTAGACTGTTGATAATTAGAGTATAAAACTTTGGCAATTAACACAAAAGCTTAAATTTCACCTTCCTTCTTAGGAGGTTTCCCAGATCATAGCGTTGGAATTTTCATCAGACTGTTGATAATTAGAGTCTAAAACAACAATGGAAAGATCACAATAATTCACTCCAAACAAACCCAAACTTCACAACAACTCAAAGAGAAAAGATAACAAACAAATAGATAAGTTTCAATCCCTTTTAGGGCAACTTATCAACAGATTATAAGATCTAAAAACAAATGTTTATAGTAGTAATTACAACCATATAACATCAGTAAAATCAACCCCTTATATTCTTCTTTACATGTCAAATCACTTAACAATTTGCCCTTTTACTCATGTCCAATGAATAAGACATAAATGGTTGTAAATAACAAAGCACAAAGAACATATGTCATTAGACTTCAAATTTGAAAATGACAAAAGATGTGGGCCATTGGAAACTTGATATATAAGCTCAATATGAAGTACATGTACACACCATAGTCTTCTATCAAGGCTAGTACAAAAACTCATATTATACAAAAAGACCTAGCTACGGTAAATCATCAAATCTTGGCCCAACTAAGATTATGTGCAAGCATCTCTCCAACACAACCTCCAAGGCAAGATATCTTTTTCTCAAATCTACCTAGGATTTTTTTCTCAAAATCCTATTCTGCAATCTTCAAGGGATAAATGATAACCATAGAACTCTAAGATGCTCCAAAACACTTCAAGAAGACCAAGAAACCCTAGCGCAGAGAGAGAGAGAGAGAGAGAGAGAGAGAGAGAGAGAGAGAGCACTTTATTCCCCTAGTCACATCTCATCACAAGAGTGGGTACAAGTGAGTGAATGAATATGTTGTGGAAAGACTCTCTCCTTACTATATTTATATGAGAGGTAAGGGATACCAAAAATACAATATGTGGGCATAAGCCCTTACAAACAACCCATGTGAGCCCTTGTAAGCCACATAAGTGAGATCTCCACTCTAGAGTACAAGTGTTGTGCTCCAATGAAGATGTTGTGCATAATAATGACTCCAAGGTGATGTAGCTACACAAGACATGTCTACACCACTCCATCACAAGCCTCCACAAACTCCATCTATTCTTCAAAGCAATGTACAACACTAGGTTAGTGACCCCTTGCAAGAACACTATCAAAGCCCTAGGAATCCCCAAGTCATCTCCAATCCTATGAACACGAAACCAGGTTGCCAGATGTCAACTACGTCTTGAATCTCTCCTCCATGATTCACAACTCTTTTGGAAATATTGTTGTCATTGATGTCAAAGATGAGGAGATCACAGATGTTCAAGATAAAGATTGCAAGATGGAGATTGTTGAAAAATTGTTTTTGATTTTTGATGTTCAATTTGGATACCCTATATTTGAAGGAATTTTTACTCTAAATACCTAGCTCAAATGGGAGCATAGGTTATATGGTTGGAAAACTTATTACGAGACCTTTCCAACGGTATATGGAATTCCTTCTAACTCCTTAGGAATGAGGAGATATGAATTTTTCTGTCAGACAACCTAACCAGAAAGTTCAGGTCGACCCATCTAGTCTTTACAGGTTGGCCCTAAAAGTGAGCACAAAAAGACTATAAATACATGACAGATGTGCGCATTTGAAGAACATCCAAGCAAGAAGATAAAGTCTGAGGTGCGTAAAAGTGATCTGAGGTGCGCAAGAGAAGTTGAAGAGTATTCTTGGGGTTTAAAGGTGCACAAGAGGATTTTTCTTGGAGTTTTAAGTGTGCATTATGAAGGACTAAGGTCTATGATGCTACAAAGTGCACTGTTTTGAGGTTGTGATGCTGCAATATGGAATTATATTCTAGGAATGATACTATGAGGTTTGCTTGGGCATGAAGGCTAAATTTGACTAAGGTTTGAAGCTATGTTTGGGTTTGAAGCAAGGAGAGGATTTGGAACATGAAAGTTAAGGGTATGATGATGCTATGAAATACATGAAGTATGAAGCAGGCAGGTGAAGTCAAAATTACTTTGTGTATGAAGAACTTAGATTGATGTCGATACAGGGCTTACTGAGTTGGTACTTAGCTAAGGAGATTGGTGTCTCCAGTAGGTTGGTGCCTACACAATATCTTGCTAAGTTGGTGCTCAATTGAAGAGATTGGTGTCTCCAATAGGTTGGTATCTACAAGCTTTGTAACAACAGGTTAGTGCATATAAACATTTATAAATATAAGTTTTTGAGGTTTTCTTCTGCCAGGGTTTCCACCTTAAAGTTTGTGCATTGCGATTTGAGTTTATATGTGCTAATGAATAATTGTTGAATGATTAAATAAAGTAAAAAATACCTTATACTGATTCACACCCCCCTCTTAGTATAAGCATAAGTTCAACAATTGGTATCAGAGAATGTTTCTTCCGAAATCGTCAAACCGTTGGAAGGTAGATCTCGGTAGCACACATGGCTAGTCAAGAAGGTTTTTCCACAAGCATGGCTCTAGTGTTTGACAGAACAAACTATGCATTTTGGAGTATAAGGATGCAGACTTATTTAATATCTATTGGGCTTGATATTTGAGAATTAGTCTTGTCTGGGTATACAACTACAAAAACTCCACAAACAGATAACGCCGAGAAGAAGGCTAGTGAAAATAATTCAAAAGCCATAAATGTTATCTTATGTGGTCTATCAAAATCATAATTTGCCAAGGCGATGCATTGTGAATTGGGAAAATATATTTCGAACGAACTTCAAAACATCTATGAAGGCGATGACAAGGTGAAGAAGGAAAAACTCCAAACTCATAGATGATAGTTCGAGAGTTTGAAAACGAAAGGCGAAGAAAATGTTGCAGCCTATTTCCTTCGAGTGGATGAAATTGTCAACACCATCAATGGACTTGGTGAGAAGGTTGAAGAACCAATGATTGTGCAAAAGGTGCCAAGGTCTCTCCATTTAATATTTGATGCTAAGGTATTTGCCATTGAAGAAATGAAGGAAATGGAGAAACTGCCGATGGATGAGCCACATGTGATTTTCATTGCATATGAGATGAAGATAGAAAAAAAATCCAACACAGAAGGAAGCATCTTTCAAAGCATCAAAGAAGACAAAATGACACAAATTCTCTGATTATTCTAGCCATGAATCAGATACAAAAGAAATTTACTTTGTGAGAAAGAAAAAAAGAGGATTTGAGAAATACAAAGGTAAGCTACCCTTCAAATTTTTTTAATTGTGGTAGAGTAAGACATTTTGTTGCTAAATGTCCATATGAAAAAAGGGAAGACGATGGCGATGAGGAAAATAATGATAAATATCATATCGATAAAATCAAACCTTATAGACACAAAAAATGAAAATATACTAAGAAGAAGAGTTTTTACTCTAGATAGGACAATATCTTGTTTGAAGAAAGTGATGGATATGTTTCTGATATTGACAAAAAAGAATTCCTCTTCATAGCTATGGATATAAAGTATAATGATAAATAAAATGAATACAATCATAAAGAAAAATCAGATTAAGAAGAAGAAGACATTGATGAGGAAGTGAATCTTGTGGCAGAACTCATTAGTGCCTTCGAAGAAATAGACAAATTCAGGGAAAAGAATAAAAAGCAGAAAAATAAATTGTAGAAATATGAAAATAAGTATCACGCTCTTGATAAAACATAAAAAACTGTTATCATCCTGAAGACCCAATTAGAAGAGGAAAAAATGATAGAAGAAGTGGTGAGAATCCAACTGAAAGAAAATGAAGAAAATTGCGAGAAACTAGAAGCTGAAATAGTTTCCTTAAGAAAGGAACTAGAGAAAACAACTGATCAGTTGAATAGAAGCTTGAATTTTGGAAAGAGTATTGAAATATTAGATAATATTGTCAGTTTTTAAAGGTCACCATTCACTAATACATGTATTTTCCATGACAAATAACAAAAGGCACTCGAGGGAGATACAAGCACTAAGGTTACAAAGCCATCAGAAAAGGAAAATGAAGAAAAACCTAAATTCTATGCCAATATTTTTAAAGTCTCCATCAACAATGAAAGCAACATCAGGAAAGGAAATTATGATCAACATAAATCCAATTCTTCTCACAAGAATGAGTTCATAAGAGCCGTTTCACCAAGAAGACCTTTCACAACCCAATACCAAAATCTCTTTCTTGGCTATTGTTTTTCTTGCAATAATTTTGGTCATAAAACAATAGATTGTAGAGCTTATGCAAGAAGTGATCATGTGAAAGACATAAATAGAGGTTCTTATAAAACTTCAAAGAATGATTATGTGAGCAACAAAACCAAAAGTTCTCATGGGTTTGTTGATAGAAACTACAATTCATTTGCTTCCCTACTTAATTACAATTTTCAATGTTATAAGTACAGTAAGTATGGGCACATTGAAAATGAGTGTAAAAGAAACATAATAAAGTCTCCTAAACAAAACATGGAAGAAGATGCTCTTACCAAGCATAGAGAAGAATACACAAAGGTGTGGAAAAAGAAGCAAGAAGAATCGAAGAAGGAAGAATGTGGACTTGCAATGTATGCTCAAGAGAAAGAAAACCAATGGTACATTGATAGTGGATGTTCAAAACACATGACAGATGATCATAACAAATTTCTCATCCTAAAGGAAGAAAAAAGAGGCATCATTACCTTTGGGGATAATGCTTCTACAAGGATAGTTGGAAAATGTACCATTAGTCTTGATAATGGAAAGACTAAAACACATAATGTATTGTATGTTGAAGGGTTAAAACACAATCTTCTAAGTGTCAGTCAAATGTGTGATCAAGGTTACAACATCACATTTCATTCTAAATGATGTTAGATAAGGAAAGGAGGTTTGTGAAGATTAGTGAAAAATGCAAATAGAACCCTGAGCAACGTATACATTCTTATTGAATTCAAAGGAGAAAAATGTTGTATGGGACAAGTTGACGAAAGTTGGTTATGGCATAGAAGGACGGGTCATATAAACTTTGACAATCTAGTAAAACTCAAAAAAACAGAAGCAGTAAGAGATATGCCAAGGATCTCAAAAGCTAAAGACAATATTTGCAAGCCATCTCAGCATGGCAAGCAAATGAGAGTTAGTTTTAAAAAAAGGAGTACTAAACATCAAAGCCAGTGGAACTTGTACACACAGACCTCTGCGGGCCAACAATAACACAAACTTTAAAAGTTGAGAATTATTTTATGCTGCTTATTGATGATTACACAAGAATGACATGGGTTACATTTTTTAAAGAAAAAATTGAATCATTTGAGAAGTTTAAAGCTTTCAAAGCTCTAGTTGAAAATGAGACTGATTTAAAAATCAAGTCCTTAAGATATGACAGAGGTGGTGAGTTTACATTATATGAATTTGATGAATTCTATGAGAATCATGGAATCAAGAGACATTTTTTGGCAGCAAAGACTCCACAACAAAATGGAGTTGTAGAAAGGAAGAACATAATTGTACAATAAATGGCTAGAACAATGCTGAATGAATATGAACTACCAAACACATTTTGGAGAGAAGCAATCAACACAACAATCTTCATTTTGAATAGAGAACAAACTAGAGTGAACAACAAGAAGACACCTTATGAATTATGGAAAGGTAGACCAACTACAGTCAAATACTTCAAAGTATTTGGGAGCAAGTTCTATATAAAGAGAATTGAAGATAATTTAGGCAAGTTCGATTCCATAATAGATGAAGGTATCTTTCTTGGCGATGCATATGGAAGCAAGGCCTACAAATGCTACAACAAAATATTGCACAAGGTTGTAGATAGTATTGATGTAAGGGTGAGTGAAACAATACCTCAAGAGAAAAAGTCACAAACAAATGAAGATCCATAGGACACAATCTACAAAGAACAAGAAAAAGAAGAAGAAAATAAAGAACAAGAAGAAATAGAATGCCAATGTCCAAAGACACCATCCATAATTGTCCAAAATAATCATCCAGAAAGTCAGATTATTGGTGATATAGATGCAAGAGTTTAGAATAGAAGAAGATTGAACTTTTCTTTTCTATCTAAAATAGATCCCAAAATTTTTACACAAGCTAGTGAAGATAAGCATTGGGTTAATGCTATGGAAGAACTAAATTAGATTGAGAAGAATGAGACATGGAAACTTGTGCCCAGACCAAATGAAAAGAATGTGATTGGCACCAAATGGGTCTTCATAAACAAATTGGATGAATATGGACACGTAGTAAGAAATAAAGCAAGATTGATTCGTAAAGGGTATGCTCAAGTTGAGGTTATTGACTTTGAAGAAACCTTTTCTCCAGTTGCAAGATTGAAAGCAATCAAAGAGTTTTTGGCATTTTTATGTTTCAAAAACTTCAAAGTTTATCAAATGGATGTCAAGTCAACCTTTCTAAATGGAAATGTAGAAGAATAAGTATATATTGAATAGTTAGAAGGATTACAATTGTCAGACAATGAAGATTATGTGTATAGACTGAAGAAAGCACTCTATGGACTAAAACAAGCTCCTAGAGCTTGGTATTCAAGACTTGAAAAATACCTACAACAACAAGGTTTCAAAAGATGAGCTGCAGAAAAAAAATCTTTACATCGAAACATACAATGAATATCTATTAACAATTGTAGTTTATGTGAATGATATCATTTTTGGAAGTAAGGTTTGTAGAATGAGACAAAAGTTTGTAGAAGAAATACAAAAATAATTTGAGATGTTTATGCTTGGAGAATTTTCATTCTTTCTAGGTTTGCAGATTTCTCAATCTAGCAAAGGCATATTCATTTTTCAGACCAAATATATCAAGGAAATGTTGAAGAAATTTGAAATGGAAGACTGTGCACCTGTCAGTACACCCATGATCACATGATGCAAGTTGAACAAAGATGATGGATCTCTAGAAGCAAATCAAACATTGTACAATTCAATGATTGAAAACCTACTATATGTGACAACATTAAGGCCAACCATCATGCAAGCAATAGGATTGGTTGTAATATTTCAATATGCACCAAAGGAAACACATATGCAAGCAATGAAAATAATATTCGGATATATGAAGGGCACATTGGACTTTGGCTGGTGGTATTCAAGAAGGAAGGAATTCACTATAACAACATATACAAAATCAGATTGGGCAATAAGTATTGATGACAAAAAAAACACTCGTGGAGGAGCATTCTTTCTAGGCAACTGTATAGTATCATGGTTGAGTAATGTTATAGCATAAGTTGTAGGTTGGGAAAATATCAACCCAACCACAAAGAAAGTGCTACAACTTGGGTATCCTACACCCAATGCCACCTCAATGTAGGTCCCGCACTTCAAGGGTGACTAGGTCACTCTAGGGAGGTGATCTCGGTGACCCTAGGGGGATGGGGATGGATATGGAGATAAAAGGAAGCGAAACCCCTAGAGGTTAAGTCTAAGTGGAATGAAAGGTGGGAAGAGATGCCTTGTAATTCAAGTAATTTTTGCCCCACATGTATAGTACTTCTCCGGATGTTTGTACCTACTTGAGACACAAGGAAATCCAACTTGCAATGATATATGCTAGTATGGATCAGAAAGTTAAGATTTATTTCCCTAATTTGCAACAGTAGATGAAATTTTATATCAACAAATAAAATATATAAATCCACATACAAAGATATAAAATAGTTAAGTAAATCAACATCAAGATTAGCAATGAATATAGGCTGAAAAATGACACTGAAGAAGCAAAAGAAGATGGATGTTGTAAACATGTATTTTCTACAGAAAATTGTAGCCTTATAGATGTAGCATTCAATGGAATTCAACAACAAAATAAACCATGGAAAAATTCTAAGAACCATCCCAAAAGGTACGCCCTAGTTAGTAGAGTAAGTGAGCAAAATTTAGGAGCTAGTCTAGGGTTAGTTTAGGAGTTATGGCTAGTAGTTTATCTAGGTTAGATTAGCCCTAATGGATGTAGGTTAGGGTTTTTAATAGAAATAAAAGTAATGGGAGAGAGGGGAAACCCTATTAGGGGAAGACTCATCTCAATAAGGCAAACTAAATTCAAGCGAGAAACTGTTCAAAAGATCAAAAATTGCGTTTCCCAAGGAAATGATTTTATATCTCCAATCAAAAAGTATATGACTAGTGCCTTTTCTATTGGGTTAATGGAGTGAAATAAACAAATATCTAGAGAAACTACCTCCTTGGGGGTGTAATCCCTTTTACTTCCCAAGACAAGTTTCTCTAGCTAGGGTTTAAGCTAAGAGGCTCTATGCCCTTATAGTTCTCTTAGCAAACCCTTGTATAACCAATGAGATGAAGCATAAAATGATGAAGACTATGGTGGGGATGTATGCCCTTATACTTCCCACATAGCTCCTAGCATAACAAAACTCGACTTGAAAAAAATGATAGCATAATAGTAAAATACCATACCAAGATCAAGAGAAATGCCAAGATAATCCACTATAAGAGCTAGAAAACATCATCCAAGGCTAGCACTTCACTCCTCCATCAACCATTGATCAATATAGCCATAAAAAAGTGCACAAGAGACAAAAAGAGCAAGTTTAGCGAAAATTCCAGACCAAGTCCTCTCACAATGAGGGAGAGTTATAATAAAATGAGATCTTATGATCTCTTATTTATACAAATGTCACCAAGGTGACTTGTCCACAAATTAAGGGGTAAAACACAAGATTAGGATTCAAAAACCCTAATCTTGCCCCCTTTTACAATGTAATTCATTTAAAATTCACTTTTTCACATAAGAAAACCCTAATTTTAGAAGGACGTCTCCCCTTTAGGGGACATTTTTCCACTTTGAGGAAGTCGTTGGTGTTGGAGAAGCATGGGTAGGCCTTCAAAGGCCACATGTCAAGAATATAAGAATTATCATCATGGTGAATACCCTCTTCTCCTAAAAAATTCCATGTGTCAAATGAGTGGCACCTCACCACCATGCCCTAGCCCCCCAAACATGACGTCAATCTCAAAAATAGGATGTTTTTCCCCTCCCAGGAAAATCGTTTTGCAAGTGAGGGTTGGGCTATGTCGTCGAAGTAATCATCAAGTCCTTCCAAGTATAATATCTCTCATCCAGAATGCAGGCCCTTGGCATCCAACTTGTTTGATTGTATCCTCATGGAAGTCCAATCTAGGCTTGTTCTCCCAAAACTGTCCACCAACTAGGTCCCACAAAGACAAATGAGCACTCCCTCCAAGGATCTCAAGTCATAACATCATGATAAGTGAATCCATTCAATAAATAATCCATCTAAGAATGTGCATCAAATATCACCATATCAAACAATTAATTGCTCAAATAAACTATGCGACTTGTCAAGGTTGAATATGGGAGGGTTGACGAGGTATCCTATTGGGTAGATCTTTTCCTAGGTCAAGGAAAGATTCCAAGAGATCCCTCTCTAATCCATGTAAAGTGGATTAAGTGGTTGGGGTCAATGCTTAATGGGCATAGGGCTCATGACATACAAGGGGTCATAGAGTCTCATTCATGGGCACCTTCGTATAGGGTGTGTGGTACCTTGGTCCGCAATGCACTTTTTCCAAGCCCATCAACTGCCTTTTATCTTTCTTTATTTGTATTTTATTTCAATATAGCATAAGGAGATATTAAAGGTCATTGCGCTGGCGTGGTGACCAGATGATGGCAATGTCACCCACAAACACCTAGTGGAAATGAGAAGGTTGTCTCATGATGAGACCCCCTTTCTCTCATCCATGCAACAAAGAGCCATTAACCTGGTTTGGTGACCAAATGATTGTAATGTTGTACCACTATATATTCATGGACATGATAGGTCGGCTCATGATGAGACCTCCTATCCTTCAACTAACATTTTAAGCATTCTTTATTATATTGTGGGCCCCCTTTACTCAGAGATAAACGTTTCATTGCTTTCTTGGGTGATCCCTGGGGGAAGCATATGGAAGGTTTATACAAGGCTTTTTATCTTTTACCCAACATCAACCCCTCTAGGCTCTCAACCCCTTCTTCCCATAGAATGAGGGACAACTCCTTCTTGGGTCAATATATCCTAAAATCCCAAGAGATAAGGAAATGGAAGGGAATAATGATGGAAATTGGTAAGTATGGTTAGGAACGGTACGATGGCTCATTAAGGAAGTTCCCAGTGGAAAAACCATCCCCAAGGAAGACCACTTACTAGGGAACAATGTCAACCACCAAGGTGAAGCAAGGTAAAAGGCATAATGTCCAAGCATATATCGTGAAATCTAGAGCAATCTAAGATACAACATAATCAAATGGCTTAAATATTGAAATGATGCTGACCATAATAATCACTTGTACCTCATGGAGCAAGGCCCATTATCTTCTGGAAGCCAATTGATGTGGTGGATGCCATCTACAAACCTGTGAACATCTGTGGCGGTGAGTGGGTTTTCCATCTGTGCAAAGGGAACTGCTGGTCATGTAGTCTCTCGACACTCCATATATGCAACCTGAGGGCCTCAAGACATAATATCCTTAGCTATCCACAAAATGGGGATAACATTTGGCTCCTACTTGGGGACATGTGCTCAACAGGTTGGTTCAGTTTGTTAGGACGTTGTTATGAAGTATCTGGGAGTAGAGAAATAAGTCTTGGGAATGGAAATACACAAAGATAAGAAATATGGTAAGCTTGGTTATCACAACAAAAGTATGTGGTGAAGATACTCAGGAAATTTGGTATGAATAATGTGAAACCGATAAAATCCCTTTGGCTTTCCATTGTAATTTTTCTTCAGGTTTATGTCGTAACTGATGAAGAAGAAAAGGGTTATATATATCGAGTATTGTATGCTAGTAGGAAGTTTGATGATTGTGATGGGAAATGGCCAATGTTTGACATGTAGTTGGTGTTGTCAGTAGAAACATGGAAAATCCAAGTGAAGAGCATGGATATGGGTGCTTCAAACATAGAAGCACAAGGATCACCTACAGTGGTTGCAGTGATTTACTCTGTGGTTATAATTCATGAGATTTGGACAAGAGGAGACCTACCTCAGGTTATTTCAAGTAATATTGCAAAGATCTATTGGGTAAGTTTGGACAGGTACAGGACGTGGTGTTCTATGTTGGTCAAAGTGTTGTGCATTTGACTAAAGGTATAGAGTATCAAAATGGGACAAGTACATCGGTTTGTTAGACAGGTTACTGATGGAGGCCGAATGGTCCATACTGGAGTGAATCATGCATGCATGTTCACATAACGGTATTGTTAGAGAAGTTGCAGAGCTGTGATGGTGTTTGGATTCTCTTGGCTTGCAGAAAAGGTGATGAATTAAGGGCATGATATATCAGGTAAATTGTTGTCAAGGTGGAAATTGTTGGAAACATGTCGATGAATTTCCTATGCAGTCACATGCACATGCATGCAGCTATATTAGGAATGTGCATGCATGCACTTTTCCATAAATAGATTGTGTAACTGGTGGATCTAATTATAATCAGTTAGTCTAATTGTTTGAAAGATGCTATATATACGAGCATACCCATAAAGGTGAGAGTGAAATGTGTGTAGAGTGTGCGAGAAAGACACAATACTGTGGAGTACAATGTGTCTATGAGGAGAGGATGGTTGTATGCCTGTGTTGGCTATTGTAATTCTCTCTTGAATAATAAGAATACCGACTATCATTTCCCACTATTTTTTTTCCCGCATTGAGTTTCCACATAAATCACCGTGTCAATTGTGTGATTGCTGATGTGTTGTGTTTGGTTTGATGTTATCAATTTTATGCTTTGTTTATGTTGTGTTTTGCTTCCGCTGCCTGACAAGAATGTTATGACTTGTTCCCACATTTTCTTCCCTTTTATATTTGTTACTTGTTAATTCTCAGTTACTAACATACATGATCCCCTTTTATAATATAATGACGCAGTTGCTAACATACATGATCCCCTTTTATAATATAATGATAACATCATGTTAACTAATATAAGATTCTCATCTTCAAATATAATAATAATCATCATCATCATCATCATCATCATCATCATTATCATCATCATCTAATTGGGACAAAGGACCAAAGCCCCCCTCTGAACAATGATTTGATTATGAATATTAAAGTTTACTGAGGTATACATACCCTTCCCCTTCTGAAATTGAACTTGTAACCTCTTATATATATATATATATATATATATTTCAAAAAAAGAAATAATATTAAAAACATAAAAATAAAAATAAAAATAAAAATAAATTCTTAAAAAGAATAAAGAGAAAGGAAAGAAAAAAACAGAAAATAATTAAAAAATAGAGAAGTGTGAATTTCGTTATATTGTGTTGTTTTTTTTTCTCGATAATTTTGTTATTTAAAATATTTGTTAATTCTTTTTAAATTTATGATAAAATTTTGAAAATATTTTTGTATTTAAAAATAACTTCAATTTTTAATAATTAATTAATTATTAAATTAATTTCAATTTTTAATTAATTAATTAATTAATTAAAAAAATATATTTTTTTAATAACTTTTTTGACTTAAATGAAAAGTAAAGAGAAAATAAAAAAACAAAGGAAAAGCAAAGCCCAAAAAAAGAAAATGTTGAAATCACAATTTAAAATAGAAAATAATCAAATTTTATTCCTTCTTGAAATTACAATTGAAAAAAAAGAAGAAAATGATTGAATCCTATTTTTTGAATGTTTGAAATTTGGTTGTTTTTGTTTTTAAGCGTTTTTTTGTTGTTCTATGTTTTTGCAATGAGTTTTTTTTTGGTTTACTAGCGTGTATGTGAGATGCGAGACTAGCTTATGTCTGAGAAACTACGACCCTACCCTAGGTCATATAAGCCATCAAATTCACCTTGATATTTCACCTGGCCTGGGCCACACCAACCCTTATCATGGCTGAATTTTTTGGTGTCTTCTTTGGATAGTGGTGGGTTTCGAATTTGAATCGTTATGCAGAAAGAGGCCCCTCAAAATCGATCACTCTATCTTGATTTGACTACAATGAATTAAATTTTATTTGATTTAACAAATTTGTATTTGAATTTTTTTTAATTAATTTTTTGTTTCAACAAAATAAATTCAACTTCACAATTTTTGTGTGAAGAATTCAAAAAAGTCAAAATTTTGGAGTGAAAATTATGTATTTTAAAAATGATGAGAACCATTTAAGTAGTGATTTTTATGAAACAACTTAAGAACATTTGTGTTATACAATTTAACATTTTTATACATTTTCATAGTCTTTTAAAGGACTATTCAAATATTTCACTAACTCTGTCATTTAATTCAAGATGTTGACATGTATTACATGATATGTCCCCATTGCTTAAAATAACAAGATAAACGAATATGCACAATGTAGGCCAAATATGAGCGTGGAATGCAACTCCCAAAGTGATAATAATGGTGATGTACACAATCACTTATTCATGATGAGAGCTTCTTCCATATAACCCAAGTGTTATAACCCTAAATTGCACCACACATGCTTACCTGGCATAAGGCCAACTCATATCCCTTCTTTGCCAAAACACTGCTGAACAACTCTTTGAAAATCCTCTTGAATAAAGGCCCACGCGCCCTAATCCATTACTGCACGCGTGTACACATTGGCTGACCCAAAACAACCCACGTGGACCGACAAAAGCATGAAAAAATAAAAGTTGCCGACGGAACAAAAAACTATGGGTGAGTTAACTGAAACTCCCGGCCATGCATGGCCGAGGGTTCATCCAAATACCTAGCTCCTTTTAGCCTATAAAAGAAGGGGTAGGGGTCCCATTTAGAGAAGGAAAAATATAGCAAAGAAACTCTGCCCATTTACATATTCCCATTGTCCCAACCCTTTAGCTTTTCCTTGTGCCAAAGGAGATTCAAAGCAAAGAAGTTGAAGGATAGAAGAAAAGGATCCCAGGATCAGGTTCAAGGAGCGGTGGCTGGTATCAACTTTTGTAAGTCGACTCATTCAAAGTAATAAAGAAAATGCTTTTCCCGTCCCAATTCATGAACTGTTTATAGTTTGATCAGTATATGTTTGATTTCTAACTTGTTAATATATAAGTAGTATGCATGCATAGTTGTTTCTCATCTTGAATGCAGGTCAGCTTTGGAAGGAGTATTGCGAACAAGTAATCAAGCACAACGGAGGATCGACATCAAACGCCGGTAACGAGGTAGGTTGATCTTTCCATGCATTTACTAAGAAAAGGGGATTTAAATCTAGGGATGAAGGTAGAAAGTAATTTCTATTCGGTCATATCTGCATGCAAAGTTTGAACTCTATTTGCTAGTCCGYAGGGTGTTTTTCCCCAACAACAGAATTGGTGACCATACTGGGGAGAATCTCTAGGGTTCCTGGAATTTTATTTAGTTTTTGGATAGTTTAAAGACTAGTTTTTCTTGCCTGTCTTTTCTTTTCGTTTCAGTAAGGTCTGAGCTAGCAGGGAGTCTTGTTTTCCATACCATCTTTCCCTGACTTTTGCTTGACTGTGTTTTTTGGGACCCACAGAGGTACACGCGCCTTGCACAAGGTCTGCATGCGTGTACCCACGCCCTATCCTCTTACAGCCCGCGTGTGAACGCTAGCTGTAGAGGTAGCAGTAGCATGTAGAGTTCAGAGAACCTCAAAGGCAATCATCCTCTTCCCTGTCAGAATTGCACATTCTCAGGGGGTTTTCTGGAATTCTGTCTAAGTCTTGTTTGCTAACAGTCCTATCTCAGATTGTTTTTTTTGCTTTACTATTTTTTCCTTGCATTATTTGTTTTTCTGGTAGAAAGAGTGTCCAAGCCTTCAAGGGATCCTGGTTATCAATATTAGCGGTCTCTTCCTGGTTTGGTCTGTCTGTTTCCATTTTTTCTCAGAGTTTAGATATACACACGACCTATACAAGGTCAGACCACGTGTACACACACTCTGTCTATATTTAGCACACGTTCGCACGCGTGCTGTTAAAGTGACAATTGCATGCTTGTACATAATACTTTTTGTTGAGGGTAAGGCATTCATCCTTTCCCTTGATAAGAATTATTCTTCTCAGGTGTTCGAATCTTTGTGTGAGCAGTCAGTAGCTTAGGAATAATCTTACCCTTAGCTTTCTTTTTCTCATTTAAAACGTTGTTAGAAATATATATATATATATATATATATTTTTTTTTTTACGGTTTTTAGACAAGTGTGAGAGTCATTGTTTTTACGATTGCTATTGTGTGATTTGTTAATATGATTCTTTGCGATTTGCGACTAGGCCAGAATTGTTTTTCTTGGTTTTTGCTTGTCGGTATTTTTCCTTTCTTACTTTACTAGCATTTAAAAAAAATAAAATAAAAATCTTTTCATTTTCTTGTTTGGTTGAATAGTGTGTTTCTGCATTATTAGGCCAGGGAAAAGTATTTTATTTCATAAGTTTTTGCAGTTCACTTAGATCATAAGTAGCTCGTAGTCGAGTGAAATTCCTTTGAGTTTGATGTCCAAAATCTTAGAAAAATTAAAAATATTTTTTGAAAAGTTGTCGAAATTTTGCATTCAGTAAAAGTTTTGTTTCCAGCTTTTTTATTCATTTTTTGCTTTCGTCTTTTACACATCATCAGTTTCACCCTCATACCCCTTG
>ML806736.1:335643-351383 GCA_009831015.1 Picea engelmannii
TTCTTCCTTTGCCTATCTTCTAATGGATTTTAGAATTCTTAAATTGATTTGAAACTAACACTGTTTGTTGAAGAGTCCATTATTCTTGGACAAATGTGATATGTTTTATATTAAAGAGTCCATTGTTCTTGGACAAATGTGATTTGTTTTATATTAAAGATATGTTATTGGGAGTTAATGGACTATGGTAACTTTTGCACTCTTTTTTCCTTTGAGCTTTCAAATTTCACTATATATTCAAGTTTATTTTTTTCTTCTTTGAGTTTTCAAATTTCAATATATATCCAAGTTTGGACATAGAAAATAAAAATACAATGCAATTTGTGTGATAAGTTAGTTTTTAGTTTAAAAGCTAAGAGTTTTTTTCCTTAAATTTTGAATCTTCTCTTTTAACTTGTAGATTTAATATTTGTATAGATATTTTTTCAACTTTGAAATTTCTTGAGTTTTGTGGCTATGGATCTTTTAATTTTATAATAAATTTATTTTTTTTAATTAAAGAAACTTGATGGTGACATTTTTTTAATATATTTTGCATGGATATTTTGCAGCGTGTAAATTTGAGCATTTAAAATAGAGGAATTTTGAGTTTCTAAAGGCACTCGAATTTAGAGAACAATTTTTCCTTCGAAATTATGCATTTTAACTACTGCATTTGCTGCATTATTTTCTTCAATTTTTTAGGATCATCTATAAAGTCACTTAATTTAACTCGCTTCTTTAAACTTTGTAATATTTCTATATTAGAGATAAGCTTCATTAAAAATGCAATATTTTATCTAACATATTTTTTTATGAAGTGTATACTTAATTTATTGTTGTCAATTGAAATGAATTTTTTTGGGAAGCTTTTCATCTTGGAAGGGTTGCCTGATTATATACCCTTCTTACTGAAATTAAGACCTACCCTTCAAATTTGATCACTGACAGGGAGAAGAGTGGTAAAGTGGAAAAATATAGTTCTTTTTGAAAACCTGTCAACCTGTTGACAGGTCTTCTATAAAACCTGTCCCTAAAATATGCTTTGGGCATAAAGATAAAAAAAAGTTATTTTCAAACATAAATATTAACTAGCATACCCCCTAAACAAGTGAGTGGGAATACTTAAGGTTTGAGGGAAGTTTTCATATCTACATGTGACTAATCCTTATTGGACAATCTCCTTTGTTGACTAATCTTCATTCGACAATCTCCTTTGTTTTGGGTGAAAATCTTGTATTTTTTGTGCTCAAATTGTGAGATTTAGTGAAACAAACAAAGCTGGCTTGCTAGAAGGTGTTCATGAATAGAGTGAAGAATGCACCTTTAAGATTGTCCTTTAAAATTCTCAAATAAAGACACAACACTTGTTTCATTAAAAAGAGCTTGGAAAAAAAAACAAATTACATATACCCATGTTAACATTTATTTCCCATGTTTCTACTTATACTTTCAAGTTAGATATACTTACAACTCATTATAAATAAAAATAAAATAAATAGGGATTTATTTTAATTTTAAATCGAAAAGTTTACATTTTATTTTTAATTATGAATTAATTTATATACAAAAATGTTTGTTTTTTTTAAGTAAAAAAGGATAGGACATGTTATATTGACATTTCCAAGTTACAATGACTAATTACGATGCCAGTTGTCCCGCCTAAACAGGAAACCGAGACAGTTGGGCATCCTGTGCCATGTGTTTCCAGTTAACAACATTTACAGAGTTCCGTCCTACCCGAAGGAAACCAGGATTGCTACCATTGAGTTTAAACTGTATGCCATAACTAATTACAAAATAACTAAGGTCTAACTGGGCCAAAGTCTAATTCAGAAGCAGAAAAAGAAATTCTTAACCAAGAGTAATAGTGAACCTTTTAGCCTGTGCATTCGTCCTCGTCCCCTAGCTTGCGCCACCCTGCCGGAAGAGCGTAGGTCTGCGCGCACGTTGGACACTGCCGCTTTGGAAGGGTTCTGGAGTGAGCCGCGAACAGCATGTCGAGCCGTTGATCGATACGGGCGAGGCGAAAGACCTGGTCGTCCAACAAACTCCTCAGATCAAAGATGAGTGCAAGGTACCCTGAGTCGATGGATAATTGTTGGTCCTGCCAGTGGCTATCGACTGAGACTGTAGGAATGGGTCATGTTGCGCCCTCATTAGCATGTGTTGGTCGGTTGGAAAACTGGGTCGTTGCCTCCATGGGTGCACCCGTTGGTAAGTCTCTGTTCCCCTGGGTGCGAGACGAGGTTTCCTCTTCAACATAACAAGTGGTGAAATGCTCCTCTGGACTATTGGCTTTGAGGCCAGGCGGATTGCCCGCATGCGGAGGCTTTTTGTGTGAGCCAAAATCTGTGGGTGGGTTCCAGTTGTTCGGGACTGTGAACAGAGGGAGCTTGGGATAGCTCTGCGTGGCGTCCTCCAAAGTAATTTATTCCACGTACGCCATTGGAGGCATTCGTGGTCTTTTGCGCCTTCGGCTGGATGCCATGGCCAATGCCTGCTCAAACTTCTTTTGTCTCCGACGTCGGGATTTAGCGGTGTACCACACGGCGCCCCTGCGTGGTTTACCTCTAGCTTTGGGCATGATGGAGACCCTGGAGATGACCAGAGTACCTTGCAACGGAAATGCTCTGCTCCAGAGCTTCAACGAGGCATCAAACTGCTGCTCCGATGGAGTGAATTGCTGCTGCTCCGAAGGAATGAATAGTGTAGTGGGCGAATGTCGCTCGACTCTGTCCATTCGAGTGATAAGGAGGAGGGCCACCGCGACTGCCATAGCCATTAAGGCTTGCTGCTGAGTGCGTTGGTGCCCTGTACCATTCACTTGCGCGAGGGGGCTCATCGGCTGGTTGTGGCTGTGCATATTCATGCTTGGTTAATGAAGGAATGGATGGTCGCTAGTGGATGCATTAATACTACGTCCCGATGTTGTCCCGCATGGCTCCATCTTGCTACGTGGCACCCCATCCAAGGTTATATAAAAAAATGTTATACTAAAAGGTTAAAATAATAAAAAAATTGTATTTTCTTATTAGATATAAAATTAAAATAGATGTATTTTTAATTCTTATTTATATTTATTAAATATAAATTTTAATATTGATATAGATATAAAATAAAATAAAATAAATTTTTTAATTTAAATTTGTATTTTTAAATTATTGAATAAAAAATCTTTTTTATTATTAACATTAAATTAATTTTTCATAATAAAATTTAAAAATTAACTTATAGTTTTTCTTAATAAAATTTAAAAATTAATATGTATAATAAAATATCATCCAATATTCAACCATTTTTCTTTATTCTATTAATTTTTTTTTTTTTTTCAAAAAATTACAAAGCCATAATTAAAAATAAATAAATCATATATCATATCATGAAATTAAGGAGCAAAAATCTCATAAATGAAATCCAAAAATTACACACATAAAATTTCACTAATAAACGAAACTAATTAATAACATATAACAACTTCTAGGTCTCATACACCAGTTTGGTGTGCTAGCTTGGTTGTGACCTCAAAAATAGATTAAATACAGCCTGAATGGGCCTAATGGTTAAGAACATGTGTTTCCTCTTGAGAGGTCACAGGTTCAAATCCAGAGGGGGGTAGGGTATGTATACCTTCGTAGACTTTACCAGTCAAATTGCTGGGCGGAGGGGGGTCCCTTGTCCCACAAACAAGGGGGTCTCATACACCAATTTGGTGTGCTGGCTTGACCGTGACCTTAAAAATAGATTATTATTATTATTATTATATATATTCTGTATAAATATTAAAAAATCAATATAGATAGATAAAGATGGTTTTCTAAAACCTCTCAATCAGTTGACAGGTTTTCTATAAAACCTATCCCTGAGATATGCTTTCAACATAAATATTAAAAAAACCAATTAATTCTTATCACCATTAACATTATATTCTGACCACCAACATCAACATGATTTTCGACCATCAACATCAACATGATTTTTATATACATTTCTTGTGTACACATTAACCAGATATATTTGATTTTCATTCCATCTTTTGAAATGCTATTTTTAACTAGTTAAGTTAATCCACCATCATCTTTCATGTGCATTTCTTATGTATAGACTGAAGATATATATTTGAGCCTATTTGAAAGGCGACATCTTAATGTGAAGAGGGACCAAAATCATGGCGAAATTGAAGAAATGGTACATAAGAGGTTGAGTGGAAACTACGACATGGAATCCATCGTGCAGGATCACAATGAGTGAATTAGTAGGAAAGATACAATATGCCATCGTACATAAAAATGAAATAGTTTTTCATTGAAATTCAGAGCAGCGGACAAATGTATGGAGATTAATGTTAAAAACTGCTATAATGCAATCATTTCCTCTCACAAATTTCCTGTCATTCAAGGCTGGAAATTATCATTATGGAAAAGCAATGTGCAACTAAAGATCACATTATTTTTCTGGTTAGCAGTGGAGAACAAAATATTGATGTGGGACATTCTTCAAGCAAAAGGGTGGATTGGTCCAGGTCTTTGCATTCTGTGTAAGCATCATGCCGAAGACAATCCTCGTCTTTTTATACATTGTCCATATACAAAGGAGGTGTGGTTTATTGTTTGCAGGTGCTAAATTTTATAACACAGTGGAGTGGAAATACTCTTAATGAGTGTATGGATGAGTGGAACAACAGGCCCGATCTTTCAAAAAATCCGCCTTTACTTGTACGCTGGCACATATGGTTGGACCGAAATAATTTCCTCTTTGAAGGTAAAAACCCTTTAGCAAGGGTGGCTACACTAAAGGTCCTGAGCACACTTGGGAGTGTCTCCATGACTGAAAAAGTTCCAAATTTAAGAGTTGCTCCTTTTAATAGGACTATTAGTTGTTCAGTGGTTTTTTTTGATGGAGCTTCGGAGGCAGGTGGCTCCAATTGTGGGGCGGAAGGGGTTATAAAGTCTTTTACTTTGATGGCTTATCGTTGGTATTTAAATTGTGGGGAGGGAATAAACACCAAAGCAGAGCTGATGGGAGCATGGGCTGCACTCTTTATAGCAAAGTTTTTGGATATTCTTTATATTCATCTTTTAGGGGATTCTAAAGTAGTAATTGACTGGTTAAAACAAAAAGCAAATCTCTGGGCTATACATATTGAAGGATGGAAAAATAAAGTCGGTGTTTTGGTCGCTTCCTTCAGGGTTATTCACTTTCAACATATCTACAAAGAGAAAAATACAGAGGTAGATCACCTATCGAAGAAAGCTCTGTCGACGACAAGTGGAAGACTTTTCTATCACTCCTGGGATGGAGTTGCAGCTGGAAATATCCAACATTTTGACATTTTTTAAATGCAAAATGTGTCGTGTTCGAGTTCTTTGATATTGTTTTTCTAGTTATAGGAGTAATGTGTAGTGCTTTTGAAGAATTCTCATGTTATGGATTGATTTGCCAGTCGATTGTATGTATGACATGTTCCTCCTCTTTTCAATAAGATAGTCAGATTTCTGTCTTTGGAATTAGGCATTAAATTGTAAGAATTTGTATAAAAAATTATATAATTAATATGAATTTTTTGCGGAAAAAAAAATATGAAAAGATCTTAATTTTTTTTTTTTTAATACTGTGAAATCAATTATCTCCAAAAATATTAAAAAACTTAAACAAGTTTAAAATTCCCGATTATTAAACTAAAAAAACTCTTACATGCCTCGATTGAACAACTCAAGCCGCTGAAGCAATTTAGCCTCTTACTCAGGGGTATCTTAACGATTACTTTAAAGATCACTTATCAATCAACTATACTACTTAGCCAAACCCAAAAATACACACTCCAAAAATGCACACTTCATCATTGGCTTATTACATAATTTTTTACTTAAAAATGCTCAATCAACAATACTATATTGTCAAACCCAAAAATATTTTTATATTTATTTTTATTTTTATAACCAATAAACTTATTAGTACCTTTTGCTTAGGAAACTCCTTTCGTAATTCTTTCCATCTAAATTCCTATGATTTATTGACGACGGGAGGACTAAAACAATTTCAGAGATTTATTGATAATAGAGGGATAAAAAATTCCAATCCTAGAATTATTAATCATAGGAAGCCTCGGTGAATAATTATTAATCATGTTTTAAACCTTGGATTTATTAATTTAGGGAAATAAAAATTCCCATTTATCTCGCCCATTTTCTTTTAAAATTTTATTTAATTTCAAATATCCCGAATTTAAAAAGAGTGAATAATTATTATTTACCGAAAGAAATTAGAAAAAGAATAATTCCAAATTTATGAATCCTAAATGGGATAAAAAATGTAATTAATTTTTTTTTATAAACCAATTATATTTTAAGTATAAAAAAATAATTATAATTAAAAAAACTTAAAAAATATAGACAAGTGGTTTCGTTGTTTTTTGTCTAGTTAGTTTAGATGACATGCTTTAATGTTTGGTGAGTTATATTTTGGCTTTAGATTTTGAATATTTAGATGGCAAACTTTCAAATTCTAAATGGTGAATTTAGATTTTGAAACTTTGAATAGCAGAATTGGTTTCCTTTTAATGGAGTGGCAATTCACTTTGACTTTGTAAAACTATGTACATGTGTGAAGACTTTTGAATTTAATATAAAATCTTACTTAAAAAATTATTCTCTTTAAAAAAATTATGAAGATAATAATTAAAATTAACTTTGTTCATTAATTTATTTTTCTTAAATTAAAAGATTCAAATTGAAAATGGTAAATCTAATTTTATATAGAGTGAGGTTTGATAGAGAGTGAGGTTTGAGATCATTGGAAAAGTTATAATTCAATTTATAGTTTATTAGTCCGTGCCAAAGGTGTAGAGGGACTATAGCGATCATTAATTCATTGACTTCATATTAATATGTCCTTTGACTATAAATTTTTGGATAACTCTATTGTTCGAACTAGACAGCTAAAAACATTATTTTTTATATAAGAAAAAAAATCTTATATGTCATCGTCTCATTGGAGAATAGATTTGAAGACTTATTGCCATGTCTTTCTACATACCAACTTACCTTCATGTCCATTGTATTTTTTGCATTGTTACATTGAAAGAAACAGACTAGTTGGACAAGAGGATGAAATCTTATATGCCACAACAGAGGAAACTAAAGTACACTCTTCGAAAAGGTATACCAATAGTGATAGTAAATCAAAAACACAAAATGAGTAGGTGGATAAAATATTGGAATAGAAAACGATGATTTGGCAACAATGGGCCTTTGTTAAGACTTCCCGCTTTCGAAAATTACCCTCCCTTTTTCTATTTTCCCACTCTCTTTTATCCCTTTTTTCCCCTCTTCTATACTTAACCGAATTCTCGTTTCTTTTTCCCCTCTACCTTCCCTTTTTGGTTACTTTACTTAGTCATTTTTCTGAAAATGTCTAGGTGCGTGGGTTGGTGGACTCACGGGTTCACATTTCTATTCATGCTATTATATCACGAGTCCATCCGACCGCTTCCCCATTCCATACTTAGCCACTTTTTCGATCGCAAGTTCCTGGGTTAGCGGGCTCAAAATTGTGCTTCTATTGTTATGTGTCCTGCAAACAACACTTGGAGTTTCACGATATACAAATTGACAGTTGGACTCCCGGGCTAGCGGGCTCAAGCTTGCGCTTCTAATGTTCTGTGACCTAAAAACAACACACGGAGTTCCACGATATACAAATTGATCGCCAGCCCCCCCATCATGCAATGTTCTGTGTTACACATTTTTGCACTCAAAATTTTCGAGACATACAATTTGACCGTCGGGTCCTCACGTCCCCTGAGTATCCCTTGACACCCTATTTCATACTCCATCCCCTTCGAGCCTGTATGTGACATCTATAACAATTATGAACAATATAAGATGCATATGCTTATTTAGTCATTCTGATGTTCATGTACACATGCTTGCATCATAAAAAGTTGGATGAGTGACATGGGCATGAGTAGTCAATCATCGCAAACATCAACAAAACGACAAGGCCAAAGGTAAATATTCATACATTATGCTCTTGATATGTTTACAAAACAAATATCTTGAGTTATTTATTCATCTATGCCATGATAAATATGTTGATGTCATCTACAACACATTCTTTTCAATTCACAAGAAGTATCGACGAGCGCAAGTGAAACGCCCAACATAGTGCAAGCTCCACAGACTAAGAGGTATGGTTACAAAACTTTGACCTGCATACTTCATCCAAATTGTGCATCTACTTGTACATTTGTGCCGAAAAAAAAAACCCAAAATATGATACAAACTTCCATTCACATCACTTTTTCTGTTCAAAAAATGTCACCAGGTCTAAACTTATAACACCCAACATACTATCGATAGAAGGCTTGAACAACCGTCGAACTGGAAAAGTGTTCTTCGGGGACATAATGGTTGTGTATAGAACCTACTTAGACAAGGCAAACAAAACTAGATACATTATGTGTGCTGACATGACATAAAATGGAGCCATGATGACAATCACACTAACTATCCCTACACAACTTGTCTAGAAAGATGCAGAAAATATCGTGTCAGGTAATGGCATATTCATTACAACTTTTAATATATTACCGAAAATAGTATATGACCCTGGTGATTGTGATCGGATTATATCGCTCAATGAAACAAGTATTGTGGAAAAATTTCCCACGGTTGGTTCAAAATATCGTTTCGTACCGGACACAACAATCAACCAACTTGCACAGAGCAACGACATTTAACCAATCAGAACCATTGGTGCAGTTGTCACACTCGTGAGAAAAGTTGGCTCACAACACATTCTCCATATAAAAGATGGAGAGTCAGACAACGACAAGGCAATGGTATCGTTCTCCATATCTAGTTTTGTCTTTTACTTTCACATGCTCATATATCTCAGTTATGTTACACAACTATTACACTATTCCATGTTGCAGCTACAATTGTTCGACACCTATTCAAATTTATTTTCCTCAATGGAACAACAATTGCATAAAGGGAAATTTCCACTTATGCTCTTCAAAAATATAACAAAGAAAAGAGATGTTAAAGAAAGGATCTTTCGCACAACCCAAGAAACATTTGTAACATAATTGTGAACAAACATAGTACAGGATTTCAAGAGGCTAACTAGCTCGACAAATGTTGTACATATACATCTACAATTCCATCCACACTTTGCACATAAAAATTGCCTCAAACAATTTTGTGCATCTTTTTTGTTGTAAACTTGTATATTATATTGTTCAATATATTAACTATTATGCTCATGTGCGCAGGTTGAGGGTGTTTTGGTTGTAGCAAATGTGTACTCGACCCCCTTCAAGCTTGTATGTGCCAAATGCAACTCTCCTGCTTCTGCCTCTACTTTCATAAATAATGGCACAATTGATTGCCTACGATGGAGTAAAAAATTCCTTTACATATATAGACATTGCCTCAATGCTTCCATCTGATCCGTCAACAACATAATTGTACATTGTACAATTAGACAACCCGTATTACGGGATGTGCTTCCTAGCTTGGTAGAATTTCCATATGAAGTATACCTACAGAAAAAGGCAAACAATGTCTACATGTTACATGACTTTCGCATCCATAGAAAATTTACATTAAATGAGGACAATTCCATACTGCATATTGGCTGAACCAAAAAAAAATAAAAATCATATCACGTGTTGATAAGAAATGAAACAATCTTATATGTATATGTCCATGCTGCCCAATCAAGATATGAATATATTTTTGCAGTGCCATGGTAAAGTGAACTGGAAGCACATAAGATTGTTTAGTCTAGGAATGAGAAGCATGAGGAAAGACCTCATACAAAGTATCCAACTGTGAATAAATCAGATCTATCATTTGAGTCGTCAAAATGGCTTGCTCCTCTTAATGGAACCATCAGGCATTTTCAATAATATTGCAAATTTGGCATTGTTCAAACTCCATTAAGTTAAATGCTGACACTCTTTTCTAGAACTAGTAATGTTAGAACATTGTCAGTTCAACTTGATCTTGGTTCATAGTACTCTCAGAAGCAAATGTTCATAGTGATCTTGGTTCATAGTAATATAGTAATCGACAAATTTCTTGGTGTCCATTTAAGGATTTGGTTATAGATGGGATACAATGCCCAATCTCCACTAATTTTTTCTTGTCTTGTATTTGGAGACTTTTGTTCATGTGCTTTTGTACTATAGTTCAAGGTTCTCATGCGCCTAGTTTTTGAATTATGGTTGGATGATAGATACAAGATCTTAGCGGTTTTTCTATGATATTAAAGAATATACAAGACCCACCTTGCCTTTTAATGTAAGCTCTGTGAAGCAAATGTAATATGTAGTTCATTTTAGCACTTTTACTTGATTGATGAAATTACCAAAATTCTTCTTCAAAAATCTTTTGAAATAAAAGGATATATGCTAGGTGAAGTCCAATGGGACTATGATATCAACCAAAGAAAATTAAAATTGAAATTCATCGTTGTTATACTTACAGTCAAGTTGACAGTACAATTATTTTACTTGAACAACCCTCCATTGATTTTTATGTAGCTTTCTGATGCTTCTTTATGCAAACACATCTTGGAAAGTATAACTATGACTCACTTTATTTATTCCTTGATTGAAGACCATGTTCACCTGTCTAATGCACTTCATAGTTACTATTAAGACCATCAATGGGGCATTTTTAAGACCAATTCCCGATTCCGAAAATTTCCCTCCCCTTTCTTTTTCCCCTCTACTTTCCCTTTCTGGTTACTTAGTCATTTTTCGAAAAATGTCTAAGTGCACGGGTTGGCGGATTCATGTGTTCACATTTCCATTGATGCTTTTATATCACGAGTTTGACCGATTGCTTCCCCATTCCATATTCAACAACTTTTTTGATCTCGGGTTTCCGGCCAAATGGGCTCAAGATTGCGCTTCCATTGTTCCGCACCCTACAAACAGCACCCAGACTTCCCCGATATACAAATTGACAACCATATTCCCCTTTCTTTTTCTCCTCTACTTTCCCTTTCTTGTTACTTAGTCGTTTTTACGAATATGTCTCATGCTTTTATTTCACGAGTCTGACCGACTACTTCCCCATTCCATACTTGGCCACTTTTTCGATCATCGGTTCCTGGGCAGACACACTCAACATTGCGCTTCCATTGTTCCGAGACCTACAAACAACACCCAGAGTTCCACGATATACAAATTGACCACCGAATTCTGGCATCATGCCCTGTTCTGTGTTACACATTTTGTAGTCAAAAGTTCGGAGACATACAATTTGACCATTGGGCCCTCACGTCTCCTGAGTATAACTTGTGACCCTATTTTGAATCCTGACCAACTGCTTTCCATACTTGGCCATTTCTTGGAATCTATTTCACGGGCATTAGGTTGGCGGGTTCACGAAATGTCCAATCCTTAATCGCTCTTCATCATCCCCGCCACCTTCGCACGTATTTCTAAATATGCAATTATTAATCTTTAATGCTAACAGCTCATCATGGAGGAACCGTAAAGATTGTCATTAATGGGTGAAAGGCTAGATGAGATCTCTCATTAATACAAATTAAACCAAGATTTGTGGAGGGTTATGTTATCCCTTCCGAGTGTTTATTTCAAACATCATGGAATCTCTTTCGCGCGTCGTCGGGTTGGAGGCTTCACGAAATCTCCAATACTTAATCTCTCTTCGTCGTCCCCGCCACCTTCGTACTTATTTCTAAGTATGCAATTAGTAAGCTTTAATGGTAACAACTCATTACGCAAGAACTATAAAAATTGTCATTAATTAGTGAAAGGCTTGAGGAGATCCCCCATTGATACGCATAAAACCAAGATTTGTGGAGGGTTATATTATCCCTTCCGAGTGTTTATTTCAAACATAATTTGGAGCAAACAAACGTCCTCGTCAAATTATGGAAACAGCTCGACAACAGTTCTGTTGAGATACAGTAAACACCTTCGGGCATGATGACCAGAACTTCCAGTGCTCTAGGGCATATTCTTACTACTAATACCCTTCCGCTCAAAAGGAAGTAAGGAGATGGTCCCTTGGTGTGCCGGGAGATATATTTCAAGCCAAAGAATTCCAAGGAAACCCCCCTTGCGTTTATTTGTTTTATAACCCTATAAACATGTATATCCTACCCGCCTGTGTTTTTTTGTTTTCTAACCCTATAAATGTGTATATCATGCATTTTCTCTATATATCCATCTCTCGCTCCAAATTTCAAGGATTTTGGAGAAAAGAACGAAAGAATGGCCGGTGCAGAAGTTGATGCAGTCGATTTCGAGCTTGAAGAAGATGATCTGTTGGATGATGATACAATGATGGATGATGGAAATGCAGACGTTGTTCCCACTCCTGCACCCAAATTGAAATCCACCATAATGGGGGGCACTTTCTAGCTCGACGATGGCGGCCCTAACAAGACCAAAGGAAGGGGTTTTAGAAAAGAAACCGATGCTGAACACAATAGTCTCTTTGCAGCTCGAGAGTTTGAATATCTCAACTACGCCCTCTGGAACTACGCCCTCTGGAACTATGACCGCTGGAACTACACCCTCTGGAACTACGCCCTCTGGAACTATGACCTCTGGAACTATGCCCACTGGAACTATGCCCTCTGGAACTATGCCCTCAGGAACTACGCCCTCTGGAACTACGCCACTGGAACTACGCCCTCTGGAACTATGCCATTGGAACTACGCCCTCTAGAACTACGCCCTCTAGAACTATGCCCTTTGGAACTATACCCTTTGGAACTACGCCGCTGGAACTACGCCCTCTGGAACTACGCCCTCTGGAACTATGCCCGCTGGAACTACACCCTCTGGAACTATGCCCTCTGGAACTACGCCACTGGAACTACGCCATTGGAACTACGCCCTCTGGAACTATGACCTCTGGAACTACGCCCTCTGGAACTACGCCTGCTGGAACTACGTTCTCTGGAACAATGACCTCTGGAACTATGCCCTCTGGAACTACGTCACTGGAACTATGCCCTCTGGAACTATGCCGCTGGAACTATGCCCTCTGGAACTACGCCGCTAGAACTACGCCCTCTGGAACTATGACCTCTGGAACTACGCCACTGGAACTATGACCTCTGGAACTACGCCCTCTGGAACTACGCCCTCTGGAACTATGACCATTGGAACTACGCCACTGGAACTATGACCGCTGGAACTACGCCCGCTGGAACTATGCCCGCTGGAACTACACCCTCTGGAACTACGCCCGTTCGAACTACGCCCTCTGGAACTATGCCCGTTGGAACTACGCCGTTTTGAACTACGCCCGCTGGAACTACGCCCTTTGGAACTATGCCCGCTGGAAGTACGCCGCTGGAACTACGCCCTCTGGAACTATGACCTCTGGAACTACGCCCTCTGGAACTACGCCCGCTGGAACTACGCCATCTGGAACTATGCCCGCTGGAACTACGCCGTTGGAACTACGCCCTCTGGAACTATGCCCTCTGGAACTATGAGCGCTGGAACTATGCCCTCTGGAACTATGCCCTCTAGAACTATGACCTCTGGAACTATGCCCGCTGGAACTACGCCCTCTGGAACTATGCCCTCTAGAACTACGCCCTCTGGAACTACGCCACTGGAACTACGCCCTCTGGAACTATGCCATTGGAACTACGCCCTCTAGAACTACGCCCTCTGGAACTATGCCCTCTGGAACTACGCCCTCTGGAACTACGCCGCTGGAACTACGCCCTCTGGAACTATGCCCTTTGGAACTACACCCGCTGGAACTACGCCCTCTGGAACTATGCCCTCTGGAACTATGACCTCTGGAACTACTATGCCCTCTGGAACTACGCCTTCTGGAACTATGACCTATGGAACTATGCCACTAGAACTACGCCACTGGAACTACACCCTCTGGAACTACGCCCTCTGGAACTATGACCTCTGGAACTACGCCCTCTGGAACTACGCCCGCTGGAACTACGCCCTCTGGAACTATGACCTCTGGAACTACGCCACTGGAAGTACGCCCTCTGGAACTACGCCACTGCAACTACGTCGTTGCAACTACGCCCTCTGGAACTACGTCGCTAGAACTATGCCCTCTGGAACTATGACCGCTGGAACTACACCACTGGAACTATGCCCTCTGGAACTACGCCCGCTGGAACTACGCCCTCTGGAACTACGCCCGCTGGAACTAGGCCCTCTGGAACTATGCCCACTGGAAGTACGCCCTATGGAACTATGCCCACTGGAACTACGCCGCTGGAACTACACCCTCTGGAACTATGACCGCTGGAACTACGCCCTGTGGAACTACACCCTCTGGAACTATGACCTCTGGAACTATGCCCTCTGGAACTACACCCGCTGGAACTACACCCTCTGGAACTATGCCCTCTGGAACTACGCCCTCTGGAACTACGCCACTGGAACTACGCCCTCTGGAACTATGCCATTGGAATTACACCCTCTGGAACTATGACCTCTGGAACTATGCCCTCTGGAACTATGCCCGCTGGAACTACGCCCTTTGGAACTATGCCCGCTGGAACTACGCCGCTGGAACTACGCCCTCTGGAACTATGACCTCTGGAACTACGCCCTTTGGAACTACGCCCGCTGGAACTACGCCATCTGGAACTATGCCCGTTGTAACTACGCCGCTGGAACTACGCCCTCTGGAACTATGCCCTTTGGAACTATGACCGCTGGAACTACGCCCTCTGGAACTACGCCCTCTGGAACTATGACCTCTGGAACTATGCCTGCTGGAACTACGCCCTCTGGAACTATGCCCTCTGGAACTACGCCCTCTAGAACTACGCCACTGGAACTACACCCTTTGGAACTACGCCATTGGAACTACGCCCTCTGGAACTACGCCCTCTAGAACTACGCCCTCTGGAACTACGCCCTCTGGAACTACGTCACTGGAACTACGCCCTCTGGAACTACGCCCTCTGGAACTATGCCCTATGGAACTATGCCACTGGAACTACAACATTGGAACTACGCCCTCTGGAACTATGACCTCTAGAACTACGCCCTCTGGAACTATGCCCACTGGAACTATGCTCTCTGGAACTATGACCTCTGGAACTATGCCCTCTGGAACTACGCCACTGGAACTACGCCCTCTGGAACTATGCCACTGGAACTACGCCCTCTAGAACTACGCTGCTGGAACTACGCCCTCTGGAACTATGACCTCTGGAACTACGCCACTGGAACTATGACCTCTGGAACTACGCCTTCTGGAACTATGACCGCTGGAACTACGCCACTGGAACTATGACCGCTGGAACTACGCCACTGGAACTACGCCCTCTGGAACTACGCCCGCTGGAACTACGCCCTTTGGAACTACGCCCGCTGGAACTACGCCCTCTGGAACTACGCCCGCTGGAACTACGCCCTCTGGAACTATGCCCGCTGGAACTACACCCTTTGGAACTATGCCCGCTGGAACTACGCCGCTAGAACTACGCCCTCTGGAACTATGACCTCTAGAACTATGCCCTCTAGAACTACGCCCGCTGGAACTACGCCATCTAGAACTATGCCCGCTGGAACTACGCCGCTGGAACTACGCCCTCTGGAACTACGCCCTCTAGAACTATGACCGCTGGAACTACGCCCTCTGGAACTACACCCTATGGAACTATGACCTCTGGAACTATGCCCGCTGGAACTACGCCCTCTGGAACTACGCCACTGGAACTACACCCTCTGGAACTACGCCATTGGAACTACGCCCTCTGGAACT
>ML806737.1:68065-89612 GCA_009831015.1 Picea engelmannii
CCTAGGCCTAATTTATTTTACACCTAGGGTTTGCTTCTAGGGTTTTGAAAAGCCTTGTCTTTAAACAACACTTTTCAGCCATAGATTTGTGTTTATTAACTAGCCGTTTTGCCAAAAGAGTCTTAAGGAAAGAATAAGGAGCCTTAAGCCTAGCCTTAGCTACACCTAAATAAGCCTTCTCTTCTTAGGGTTTTGATTTAGTGGCCCTGCCTTAGCAGCACCATTAGACCTAATCCTCTTGTCCTTAGGTTTAAATTTCTCCAAGCCATTAGCTTCTCTCCATTTGACTCCATTTACCCAAGGCACTAGTCTAGAAGTACAACGTTGAGCTTTTTTTTTTTGTGCTTAAACTACTCTTTCAAACTCCTTTTTATTTGAAACCCTAACTAACCTAGCGTCTAGAACTAACCCTAATGATGATGACGTCTTGCCTTGTTTGATTTTGTGCTTGGACCAAAAGTTGCGGCTGACTCATCTCTATGTAGCCATAGAGGTTTTATACAATTCCATTGGTTGATTTGTCAAAAACGTCTACCTCTTTGACTAACTAACCCTAACCCTAAAACATAAATAATATAGGTGACGTCACACTTGTTTGATCTCTTGTTTGGCCTGAGACGTTGTGACATTTATCACCTTATTTGATAGACTTTGAGTTATTGATTGCATTAATAAGTTTATTTGAGAAAACGTTCCACTCATTGTCCTCAAATTGACCTGTTAATTAGGGCTGACGTCACCCTAATTCTGCATTTGTGACGCAGCAATAACATTTATATGAGCAGATTTATGATATGAATTGTATTGTGATATAATACAAGGATTTGATCGTATACATTGAATGCCCATATCTCTTATGTATTTATTGAAGAAGTGATATAAGTCATTTATCTTTGTATAGTAATCATTGACTTCGTCAACAATTACATCTGATCATTGCTCATATATATGTTGAAGATAGTCATTAATACTTGAAGTACTAACCACTGCATCACATTTTATTTTTATTTGTCTTGTCTCGCAAACAGGTGCCCTTATCAGTGGAATATCTTCTTTGACTATCTCCTTCTTGGCAGTAATCTATGAAAGGGAATCTTTATCTTGATCCTATAAACTTTAAGCCCTCTCAGAACCCCAGATTACTAGGGACGTCTCCCTTGGGATTAGCCACCCTAAATAGAAAGAGCTCCCCATCGAGGTGACAGTGGGTGGGGAAGTTCTTGTTACGCCAGTTTGAAGCCTTGACTCAAGCTACCTAAACCCTTCCTACAAACTGTGCGATAACAGGCCTACCACCCTAAACAGAAGGAGCTATCCTATTAAGGTGACAGTGGTAGGATAGTCTCAGTTTCGCCAGTTTTCCTTTCTTCCATCCATCCTTCACTCCAACTACAAACTGCACGATAACAACCCCTAGATGTTTAAGAGTGTTTCTACAGAAAAATACATTCATATGAATTTGTGGTTCTAAGGTGTCAGGTAGACTGATCTGTAGCACCAAAAACTCTACAAGCAATAAATACTAGAGTAAATCAAGAGAAAATAGGAGTGATAAGGAAATGAGTCAAAGAGTGTTGTATACCTAGGTGTTAACACCTACCCTTTTGTCTTATGGCCCTAGAAGTAAATACCTCCTATGGGTTCTTTCCAAGGTGGAGGCATCATAATGAATGTCTCAAATTGGGTACTGCTAACATGGGTGCTAGTGTCTAAGTGATTTGCGTTTTCTATTATTGATGTGGTTGCTTTGTATTGTATCAAAGGCCTAATTAGTTATTTTCAAGATGAGATGAATTGCTTCTGTATCAATGTTTTGAATCCTGAGCTGTAAAACTCTTTAAATGGTGAGAAAGGGATTTTAACACTGAATCATCAAGATGTGTTATCTTGTGTAGTAACCACCTTTTCTTTGTTATGGTACTCAGGGTGACATGGTTCAATATGTTATAATGCGGATCTATTGCTCTGTCGGAGGATTTTGTTAGAGTACATCCTTTTAAATATGTCCATTAGGACTGTTTTATTATTTAGAAGATGCACATCTTTTTTTGTTTATACATGGTGATGGATAGCTCATAATATGAATTCCGATATCTGCAATAGCTTTGGTTAATGCTGGAAAGCTATTTGCAATTCTGAATTGGACATACAAATTGAAAATGATATCTGTAGAGATACCCTCACTTTATGAAGTGCATGTATTCTTTCCAGATTGAAAATCTTGAATTGAAGCATGAATTCTAACTTGTTTGATAATGTGCCCACTTAAGAAAGTTGTCATGTCGAACCAAGATATACTTCCCAGAATTTAGGCTAATTAGGCATTTTTGCCATGACTGAATTTGGCACTTTTCCTATCAATTCTGTTCGTATTAAGAATGTCATTCTGGTAGCTAATATCAAATTACCTTCTTTGACGTATTATAGTTGATCTGTGCCTTTGCAAAACTTCTTAAAAATTGGCTGATGCTAGGTGCAAGCTCCAATATTATGGATCTATCCTAACATGCAACTTTAAATTGTATATTTGGAATGAAAGTCCACTTCACTCATATGTTGCATTGGTCAGCTTCCAGGCATTGTGTTTGCTCGAGGTGGGTCAGTTGCTATCTTGATGGTCTTGGAGTGCGAAGGAGAGTCCTATGTAGTGTTAACAGAACAGGTATTTTTCTGCACCATTCCTAGGTGATCTTATTGATTGTTTCTCTTCAGTTTTCTCTGGAAATTAAGGTGCTAATATCATAAAGGTACGATGATGATATATAAGTAAGAGTCAATTGGAATTTGATCTGTGTAGGCTAGAGTCCCTGTTGGAAGAACTATTCTTGAACTGCCAGCTGGTATGTTGGATGGTGATCGCGGAGACTTTGTTGGTACTGCTGCTCGTGAGGTAAAGTCCTTTTGTACCTGTGGTTTATGAACCACTGTTTATAACAAGAAATACCTATCATGGGCTCATAGCATTTAGTTACATGCTTATAATATTATTAACTCAGATGGTGTTATGGACCAAATAGCCAAATAAGCATAAAAATGACCTGATTTAGTAATGCCACACCTAAATCAAGTGAAGGAGTGAATGAATAACAAGACTCTTTGAGGGACAAACCTCCTATTACAAGATATTGAATGCATAAGATAAGATGATCCTTCAAATGAGTTTCCTTGATGTATATATAGGAAACAAAAAGGGCAAGAAAGCAATAATAAGCTGATGTCACTATAATTAATTTAATGATAATGAATGAAGGTTATGGAACTTATGGTTAGCGGATTAATAGACGGTAACATTCATGCTTGCTGACTTAGAGGCTTAATTGTTAAAGTAAATATTAGCTTATAATGGTCAATTAGATATTAGAGTTGGGCATTATTAAAGTCAACTTGACTTTAGATTATTTTATTCTTTAATGTCTTATTTCACTTTCTTGTGTTTCTCAGTCTATCCCACATTCATAAAGTCGATTGATGCGACTTGCTTGTAATCCTATATAAGAAAGCTTTCGCTTTCTCACTAAGCAATACAATACAGAGAACTCTTTTGAGTTATATTGGTTTCTTTATGTGCTTGATTTCCATAAGATGGTATCAGAGCTCAGCTAGAGCCACAAAGTCTGTGAGAGTGTGAAGACCTAGGGACTGCTGCTGATAGATATGGATTGAGGGATCACTAGCTTAGCACATCGAAGAACCAAAGGGGTTTCATTGAAACCAGGTATTGTTTCATTTTTCTTTTCGAAGCAAGGTCATTTTTTTAGTTGGAGCTTTGTTTCAGCCACCATACAACAATTTTCAGCCATTGTTTTCAGTTGTTGTATGAAATTCGTACAGTCATACGAAATGCTCAGAGAAGTGCTGTAAAAATCAATTTATGGCCTAGATTATATTATTTCTTAGTTTTCTTGACAGTATAGACAAATCGAAGTTGCTTTTTTTCCTATATTGGTGCTCAGATTTGTAGATCTGGAAGGTTTTAGCTGCTGATTTGTTATTTTTCAGCAGATCCAATGAGAAATCTTATTTTTTTGGTGCCATACCGGATAGTGGTGAGCATAGAACGTTTAACCTTGGATCCAGATATATTTTAAAAACTGAGCCCGTGCCTTTTTTTCGTCAAATTTCTAGTTTTTCGAGGAAAGAGCTTATGTCGATATCCGATATCTCGCTCTTCATGTCGTGACTTTATGAATAGATTTGAACTATTTTGAGTTGGTGATGAGCAAACTTGCCAGATCTGCCTGTTTTTAGGCTGTTTGTGGGCAGATTTATTATTAATCTGCAAGTTTTTCAGCATATTACTCTGTTCTTGGGTTATTTTTAACCTTCACCTATGGCATCTTTACCCAACATTACGTTGGAAGGGAGTCAGAGGTTCATATGAAAGAACTACAACACATGGAAGCAATGGATGTTGACCACTTTTCAGTATAGGTGCCTGGCGAATATTGTTCTTGGTAAACTTATTCGGTCTACAGTTGCAAGTAAAGACTAGGATAAGTTTGATGAGAAAGACAGAGAAGCTATGATGCTGATTAAGTTGTCCGTGACATAAGAGATGCTTACAAAGATCCAAATAGGTAAGAATTCATTAGCGATTTGGACACATTTGAAAGATTTCCTTCAGACATCAGACAAGGGCAAAGCCTTTTTCCTAACGAACATGTTTCGATTATGATGGATGAGCATGCATCCCTCTAGGATAATTTGCTCAAGATAAAAGATATCCAAGAACAGTTGAAGGCCATTGGTCGAGAGATGGAGGAAAAAGACATGGTGGTAATCACATTGAAAAGTTTACTACGTTCTTATGACCACTTTATTGAGACCCTGAATATCACTTCTACGAATGTTGACCTAAAGTTTGATGAGCTTTGCAATAAGCTCTTATAGCAGGATAGATGGAAGAAACAATTTGGTAGTAGCAGTGAAATAGAGGGTTCTGAGCAAGCCTTTGCTACCAAATTAAAGGGCAAAGGAAAATGGGCCAAGAAGATAGAACAAAGCAGTGGCGAGGATGCTACCAGGGATTAGAAGACCATCAAATGCCATTATTGTGGAAAAGAGGGCCATATGAAGCACTCCAAAAAGAGGTTGGCTAACCAGAAAACCAACCAGGGAAGGCTTTAGTAGCGGGCTCATGTCGCAGAGCATACAGAGGAGGAGCCAACCTTCTATCCATTTATGGCCACGACACAAGTAGATCATCCTAGTCATCTGTTTGGTTCATTGATTCAAGTGCATCACGTCATTTCACCAATAGTTAGGACTGGTTGACAGAGTACATGCCTTGTTCTTCTAGGGATTCGGTGATCTTCAATGGTTGTGAGGAGTATAGAGTCATTGGAAAAGGAAATGTGCAGATTTCCTTTGGAGGAAAAATGCTAATCTTCCTCAATGTATACTACTTTCCAAGTATGGAGCTTAATCTACTTTCAGTTAATCAGATTATGTGGCACATACCCCAACTAAATGTCATCTTAAACAATCACAGATGCTACATATTTGACAAGGAGACCAAGAAGATTGTAGCTCTTGGGGTTGAGGACCACGAAATGTTCAGATTGGTGGATATTGGACAGGTCATAGAGAAACACTAGCAGCCAAGAGTGCATCAGATATCAGTACACTATGGCATCAAAGGCATGGGCACCTCAACTTAACCTACCTCTCTAAGTTTTCACGAGAGAATCTAGTAGATGGACTTCCAGACATTAAGCAACAGATCTAGGGAGTTTGTAGAGCTTACTAGGCAGTGAAGCAAGTTGCTAGGTATTTCTTCGACTGGTTCGTGCAGACATTTTGTGGACCAATGACACGACATCAATCAGCGATGCTTGGTATTTCCTTATTTTGGTTGATGAATATAATAGGAAAATGTGGGTGTATTTTTTGAAACTGAAACTTGAAGTGTTTAATGAATTTTAAAAGTTCAAAGCCTTAGTAGAAAAAGTGTCAGGTTGTCACATCATCTCTCTTAGGTCTGATAATGGTGGCGAATTTTGTTCTAAAGAATTCAATAACTTTTGTGCTAAACATGGGATCAAATGACAGTTCATTACACCTTACACTACACAGCAGAATGGAGTGGTTGAAAGGCGAAACCACACTATCACAAAGATGGCCATGTGTATGTTGTAGAACATGTATGTTCCAAACAGGTTTTGGGTTGAGTCAATGTTCACAAAAATATACTTGTTGAATAGATCTCCAACGATGGGGGTGAAGAAGAAGACTCCAGAGGAAGCATGGTCTGGAAGAAAGACCAAAGTCACCCATCTTAAAGTCTTTGATTCTACTGCCTACAGTTAGATTCCAAATGAAAACTGAACTAAGTTAGATCTAAAGAGAAAAAACTTAAAAGATGATGATCATAGGGTACAACGAAAATCATAAAACCTACAAAGTGGTTGATATTGACACCAATAAGATGAACTTTAGTAGAGATGTTGTTGTTGATGAGGAAGTTGGACCTTTCCACACTTCCCCCAAATTCAAAATTACCGAGTAGCTAGTGGTGGATATGCGCACATCCATTGCATATGCCTTCCTGATCAACCTTTATTTGTAGGTTGACCTCTTAGGTTTCGGCCTTAGGGTTTATAGTTCAGTTATTCAAGCTTAGATCTGAAGACAAGTAAAGAATATACAAGATAACACAAGATATGGAACCAACATCAAGATCTAACTTTTATTAATGTAATAAGCAAGAACTTGATACAAGAAGGATGCAGATCTTGAATAACATCATATAGCTCCAATAGAAAAGATATGAGCTACTACAAAATTTCCCCGGTAAGAAGATGAAAGCCCCTAAGGTTGGATATACAATGAAGATCAATACAAGAAGAATCCAGTGTCAATCTAAACTCCCCCTAGCTGATGGCATGTCCTCTTGAAGAGCTGAGAAGACCTAAGTTTCGGCCTAGCTGAAGGGAGCCTCCAAATAGAACCAAACTCATAGAATGATAGATCGGGGCAAGTAGAAGCCCTCCCTGCAGTCTCAAGTCCAGATGCCAAGATTTTCCCTTCCAAACTGTTGAATCTACAATCAAGAATGCGTCGTCCTGAATACTGTCAAGCTCAATATTTTGGACCTGATGAAGGGGGTCTCCAAATACCTCAAAACTCTCCAAAAAGATAGATCGGGCCACCACAAGCTACTAGGTGAAGTCTCAGGGTCAGATCTGAGGTATGACCACTCCAAACTGATAAGATCTGAATCATAGTTGTGCCCTCCTCTCTCCAACGTGCCAAAGCTCAAGATAATTATTTGGCAAGAGTAACCTTCTCAAAATATACCAGATCTAATGATCAAGGCCCTACAAGAAATACCTAGGTGCTAGAATGTCAAAAATCCCTATCAATAACCTAGATCGAACTACTCTCCAAGGAATGATGCGTCCTCTACTGAAAAACCCTCAATGGTACGACCTGCCGCTCTCCTCGATGGATGATGGTACCTGTGAATGTTGTATATTGGTGTGGGTGGAGTATTGCATCCCCGAGACCAAGCTTGGAACAAGATGGGTGGAATCTTTCACCACCGAGTTGTTCTCTAGGGTTTGTATTCTCAAAACCCTCAAAACTGTGTGCTCAAGAGCCCAATAGAAAAATGCATAATAATCCAAGATGAGTGAGAGGTGTGCCCTAGGCTTTTCTTTATAGCTCCTTCTATTCTTTTGTTTAGTTAAGTTAACCCTTAGGTTTAGCTCCTAACTCAACCTCAAGCACTCTAATCTCTCATTGAGTTACTTTTTACTTTTTCAAGTCAACTTTAAATTATAACATTAGGTTTAGCTGACTTTTCCCCAAACTGCATGAGACTATAGTCTAGTGGGGATGACTAGACTATTGAGTCTCTCCGAACCTTTTCATCAAGAGGTGGGGGACATTACATAGAGGAGCCCTTGGATGCATTAAATCCTTCATGTTATGATAAAGGCAGTGACATTGTTGATAAGTGGGATGTGATTGGTTCTAATGAGGATCCCATTTATGATATGGAAGGACATTTCCAAATGTTTCCTTTACAACTATCATATGAGGTTACTAATGATTCTGACATCTGGCAACAAGGAAATGGTATAGTGACAGACATCTCCAAGGGTGACCTAGTTCTATTTTCTCCTAATGATTTTCGGTCATACCTTGAAGATTTTGATGAGTATTCCTTTGAGCGCTTGGATTTATTTTATGAAGAAGACTATCAACCACCGTTGTACTTAGATCTTGATAGAGGTGAGGACATTGCTTGCCCAAAGCAGGGTACTTGTGACAAGGTTCTTCAACTCCCTTCGATTACTTTACATCGCTATGTCACTAAGGGTGTAGTTGAGAAACATGTCCCTTGTCTTGAGTTTTCTCTAGGGCAAAGCCTTCTTTTAGAATCCAAGGGTAGGTTGAATACCTTAAGAAGAAGTTTATTATCTCACTCTTTCAGCCTTCCCTTAAGAAATTGTCAATCATCCTCTAGGTTCTTACTAGTCCCTTCCCAGACCTCAGGATGTGAAGATGTCCAAGGTAGCCAACCTTCAGACTCTTTGAGTCAGTCTTTTGAACCTTTGATTTTTCACGATCCCTTTCTGAGATGGATTGAGTACTTTCCTAAGAGTGTGACTTGGCATAATTTTGTCCCTCCTGTTGATATTATAGTAGTTGCGGGAGGTATTTACCTCCACGTGTAACCCTGACGAGAATAGAATATTTCGGAAGCAAGAAGAAACCCTAAAGCATTAAACTTAACCCTAGAAGACAAGCCGACTCAAGCAAATATTTAATATTAAGTATTTAGCCTCCAGAATGAGAAGTCGGCCCAGACAGCTCAGGAAAACAGTATAAATACAAGTAGCCAGCCCTCATTTTGTACACATAGCTCGAAATTTCAGCAGTGAAGAAGTGCGCACTTCAGAAACTGGGCAAGTGCGCAAGTCTGGGTAGTAGCTACAACCGACAACTACTGCAATTTGTAGTCTTGGTTTAGGCTCAGACTTTCTATTGGTTATGGTTGGACTTTTTGATCAGTCTTGGCTATCTTTGCTTGATGCATTAGACTTGATTGGCTATTGGTTTGCTTCCAAAATCATTCTTTGTCAAGGTTAAGGTGCTCGGGGGTGGCTTCGGCCTATGGTTGGGTGAAAATATTGTTATATTGTCTATGGTTAAACGAGCACATCTATTATTTTCTAACAGGTTATGGGCCCACACTATCTTCGGACAGTCTAACAGCTGGAAGATAGATTGGGAGGATTTGCTTAGTTATAGTTGCAGTTGCAACCAATTTTTGCTGCAACAATGAAACCATAACCCTCTTGTTGAGGCACCTTAAGTGAAGAGATTGACCTAATTTCTGGATATCCTAGTGCGCCCTAGCCTAGCGCATCTCTTGGTATTCTCAGCAAGCTAAGACGTCAAGTTTGAGTTTTTGGTCAAAATCAAGGGTTGACCAAGTCAAAGAAATTAGACTTACTCTATGAGGTCAAAAAACAAGTTAGAAGGGGCTTCTAACTTCAGAGCATGGAAGACAAGGATTGAGCTCATCCTTGTCGAGAATAAAGTGTTGGATATCGTGAAAGGAAAGATCATGGAACCACAGTTCGAAGTAGGAAAAGAGAAGGAACCTCAGAACGTTGCAGTTATGGAGAAGTTCAAATACAGTGACATCAATTCCATGAGTATCATAGTGGACTCTATCAAAGACCACTTTATACCCTACATCTCCCATCTTGACTCATCTAAGAAAATGTATGATGCCCTAACAAACCTCTTCTTAGTCAGAAACATTGGACAAGTAATGAGTCTGAAGAATGAGCTCCGTGACATGAAAATGAATGATGATGACAGCATAACATCATACCTTGTGAGAATCTCTCAGTTAAGGGATCAACTACAAGTTATTGAAGAAATCATTTCAGAGAAGGAACTGGTAAATATAGTACTCAATGGCCCTCCCAACACATGGGATGCATTTGTCGCTAGCATGAACACAAGAAAGGAGTATCCCACATTTGAAGAACTTTGGACTTGCTGTGCACAAGAAGAATCAAGGATTAGTGCAAAAGAGAAACTCCAAAAGAAATACGATGATCAAGCTTTTATAACAAGGTTCAAGAATTTCAGGAATAAAAAGAAGTTTGGCTCAAGGAAGAAATCAAATCAAGAGAAAGATATGTCAAAAACACAATGCTTCAACTGTCGAAAATATGGTCACTACAAGAATCATTGTCCTGATTTAAAGAAAAGGAAGGAAACACACAAAGCATCAGTTGCCAAAGAAAGGGAACCCTCAAAGAAGGCCAAGGAGGATAAAATAAACTTCTTCTTCTAAGACAAGGTAACAATATTCCTCATAATTACTGTACATACCATGTTTAGATAATTTATGTACATATCTTGCATATCTATTTCTTAGAAGATAAGATGTTCGAAGAGAAACAATACCTATGGAAGAATAACAAGATAAGGATTGCTATCACGATGACTATAAGACAAGCAATACACATGAAAAGATGAAGTACATCGACAACCCTTGGTAACAATTCATGTGGAAGGTATTAACATAAGTAACAACTGCAAGATAAGTCGAAATTAGAATCAAACTTGAAGAAACCTGGAAGAAGTAAAAACAGAAAGAAGTCGGCAATCAAGAGGAAATTAGAAAAAGACTTCTGACACTTTGCAGAAGGCAATAAGGATGCAGACGAAAGCGTGGACTCTCCTAGATGGAGGGAGCCGATTATATAATTCCAGAAGAAGAGCATGCATTCATGCATGAAGCAAGGATTAGGAGGGAGATAATCCTAAATAATATGATCCTTTGAGGATTATGAAGTATCTAGCCATGTTCCCATCAATGGTAATAGCCATGAAAAGCATCACATGTTCAATTTGACTTTAGAAGAAGTCTTCTTCGAAAAGAAGCCTTAAATTATCCCTGGTTGTCCATCCACATCCATGATCCTATGATGAAAGGAAGAAGTCAAAATCTTCAAGGCATGGAATCTGTAGAAAACTCCATGGACCCAAGAGCTAAAGAGAAACATGAGGAGGAACATGAAGATTTCAAGAGAGAAAGAAAAGCCAGAACAACCAGTCATTATATCGAGAATCACAAGATTACCAGCTTGGTTTTACCCCACTAGAAGCAATCAAGCAGAGGAAATGGAAGTTGTGATGAAGAACAGTGTATGGAAGACTTATGAATGGAAGCATTGCGAGATCCAGAACTAAAGGTTCTCCCAGATGGAGGGAGAGGACTATGATGATAGCTTGTTCCAGTAACCAGACATACCTCTACCTAAGCCATTATATCTCCTGCAATATCCATGGGTTGGAGTTTACATCAAATGAATGTAAGGATTATTCTCCTCAACAGAATAATTGAACAAAGAAGCGTATGTAGAGCAACCTCAAGGTTTTGAGGTATACCAGAAAGAGACTCTTGTATGCAGATGGAAGAAGACAACTTGGTGCAGATCCTCTAATGAACAGCAGAAGCGTGGTGAAAACTTTCTATAATAGAGATATTGTATCAGAATGGTTACTCAGAAGTCCAGAATGATGGACTGCTAATTCATGACGAACTCTCATGATGACAGAAGAAGTGACACTTGGATATGTTCCAATTTGAGCCTTGTCACGATGTCATGAGCTAGTAGGAAACAAAAGAGCTAGATCCAACCATGATATGCCATAATGATCAAGAGCTATATGAAGCCTTCAGAGAAAACCAATGTTCGAGGAAGACCGAAGTACATTGAGATCAAACATTGCATTCTCTGTGATGAGGTCCAGAAAAGAGAAGTGGTTGTCCAATATATCTACACAGATGAACAGATAACAGATATTTTGGTAAAGCCTCTATCCAAGATGAAAAGGTTTGCATACTCAAGAAACAAGCTGGAGCTCGTGGAGACGACTTACTTATAAAAAGGGAAGAGATGACTCCCAGGTTGGGAGGGAGAACTGATGTGTTATTGATTTTGGACAGTCATTTTTCAATTCGAAAAGTGGTCCAGGATGAGTAGTTCCTTTCTAGTTTGGAAAATTGTTTGAGATTTCTTACAGACAGGCATTTTCCAGTTTGGAAAATGGTCCAAATCGGACGGTCATTTTTGTAATGAAAATGGTTCGATAGATTGTTGATGTACCAAAGACAACGATTCCCCTTGTGGCCAGTGTGGAGGAATGGTCTAGGACAGTCTATCTTCTTGACAGTGATTCTTAGTAGTGGTCAAGAAGAATGGTCCACCTCGTCAGGCAGTCATTCTTTCGAAGATCATAGTTGTGAGCAGTTTCGAAGAATGGTCCATTTTGGAGGTTGGTGCAGGACAATCATTTCCTTAGGAAATGGTCCGGACAGTCATTGCCTAGGGCAGACTCATTCTCTCCAGGTTGCACTTTGTTTAGTGCCAGAGGAATGGCCCAATTAGGTGAATGTTCTAGGTTCAACAATCAAGGACAGACATTCCCTAGGGCAGGACTCATTCTCTCCAGGTTTCACTTTGCATAGTGCCAGAGGAATGGCCCAGTTAGGTGAATGGTCCAGGATCAGAAATTAGGATAGTTATTCTTCTATGCTTGAGAAGAATAGTCCGGATAGCTCATGGTTGATGTTTTACCTTATGAGGGCAGATGCTCCTCCAGATCTCACAGATGTGAGTGGAATAATGGCCCAGATGACTCAGTTTATATCATGATATTGTTTCTGTGCAGGTTGATATCATATGATATGATCGCTATGGAGACTGTATGTCTCTAGACAGTAGATGTATGCTACTGTGGTGGATGTGTTCCATTGGTTGTGACTATGTGTCACTGATTGAGTAGTTGTGTACTACTTGGTGTGGTTGTGTACCACTGGATAGTAGTTATGTACTACTATGGATAGACACAATTGTGTTCTATTGAATGACATTGTTCTGATTGCCATCTAGACTATCAATAGTGTTGAAAATGATTATCAGCTAGATGGATAGTCAATGTGCTTGTGGACAGACATTCTCCAGGCAGAGAATGGTCTAGATAGAACAGAGTGTTGGTGGACAGGTATTCTCTCTGTGGAGAATGATCCAAGTTGACAGTTTGTTGACATGACATGGACTAGTATTTTTCGAAGGCACAGTTTGTGGCCCAATTAGGAAAATGGTTCAGGACCGATATTTTCTAAGGCATATAGGTTGAGATGGATCTCTATGGTACATATGACTTGATTAGAAAATAGTCCTATATTGACGTTCCTATAGGAGTAGTCTCTGTAGTCCATGGTGTAGCTTTTAGCTCTGTTGGGAAAGTCATTCTCCTAGGACGCATGTCCTGATTAGAAGAATGGTCCTTGTATCACTCTATGGAGTGAGTGACTTATTCAGCATCATGCCTGATTACTCAGATGGAGTATGGCTTCTAGAGATGATGCAGTTGATTCTATCAGATGATAGTGATAATGGTGCTCGTGATCTAATCATGAGTTAGCATGTACGGTTATGATGATGCTACCGATTGAATGGTATGTTTGTGCTCAAGACCATTTCCTTCAATACCTCCCTATCTAGGAGGAAGTGTTGATATTATGGTAGCTGTGGGAGGTATTTACCTCAACATGTAACCCTGACGAGAATAGAATATTCCGGAAGAAAGAAGAAACCCTAAAGCATTAAACTTAACCCTAGAAGACAAGTCGACTCAAGGAAATATTTAATATTAAGTATTTAGCCTCCAAAATGAGAAGTTTGCCCAGACAACTCAGGAAAACAGTATAAATACAAGTAGCCAGACCTCATTTTGTACACAGCTCGAAATTTCAGCAGTGAAGAACTGCGCAAGTTTGGGGAGTAGCTGCAGCCGAAAACTACTGCAATCTGTATTCTTGGTTTAGGCTTGGACTTTCAATTGGTTATAGTTGGACTTTCTAATTAGTCTTGGCTATCTTTGTTGATGCATTAGCCTTGGTTGGCTATTGGTTTGCTTCCAGAATCATTCTCTGTCAAGGTTAAGGTGCTCGGGGGTGGCTTCGGCCTATGGTTGGGTGACAATATCGTTATATTGTCTATGGTTAAACGAGCACATCCATTATTTTCTAACACCTCCGTCCCGCCTTCATGAGCTAGACTTTATGACTTCCGATGATACAATACATTTTCTAACTCATGTTATTTTTGTGCTTGACTTATCATTGTTTTGGTTTATGATGAAGCACAAAGGCATGCATTATGAGATATTGCTAGGATGGTTTCATTCGTTATTTGACTATACCTAGCATTCAACCAACAGGTAAGTAGAAGTAAGGTAGGCATTTGCATTCATTGTATATACCATCTGCATATCATGCTAGTGTAGTATAGTTCTATTTTCATTTTCATTAGTATATATATGCATGCTTACTTTTATTCCATTATATCATTTATGAGCAAGGGGTGATATCACCACCCCAAAGATTACTAATTCATTTTGTTTAGATCTAGCAGATACAAGTCATGCCAGAGATGTTGAGGTTCTCATGCGCTCTAAGGTGAGCACATGTCCCTGAGTTGGAGCCAGATGTTATCCTCTATCCTATGGATAACTAAGGAGATTATGTCTTGAGGTCCATAGGTCCTAGACATGGAGTACCGAGAGCCAAACGACTTGAGCTTGGCCCTAGAGGGCCTATATTTTCTTCAGTGCATCCCATCTATCAGCAGTAGCAACATCCATCCCACCGGCCTGGTCTCGAAGTAGCAGTGGGTCTTGCTCCATGAGGTAATGAGTCCAGGTATCATGGTATGTGTCACTCTGATTTTCGAAGCATTTGAATACGTTGGAATGAACTCTCCTTTATTTCATAACGTTTTCTTGGAAATTATGCTCTTTAACTTGTTCATACCTAGGGGGGTTGACAGAATGCCCTAGTAAGTTGGTTCCCTTTAGGACGAGTTGCCACTAGGTGGGTCTATGAAAGGTCATCGTCCATTCCTTCCATACTTACCATTTTTCATCATTATCCCTCTCATCTTCCCCTACCTTGGCTCGAGCATTAGGTTTACCACACTAGTAAGGGTTGTACCTTGCCTTGTGGGAAGAAGGGGCTAAAGGCCTAGAGGGTAAAGGTAGCTGGCAAGAGTTAAAAGCCAAAATAAAACCTTTGAGATGCTTCGCCTAGGGATTCCCGAGAAAGAAATAAAAGGCTTCTCAGTAAGAAAAGGGGACTCGTAAGATAAAATAAAACTCAAGGTCTAGTTGGTGGATGGGAGGTTTCATGATGAGTCGGCCTATTAGGTCCATTGGCATATAGCGGTATGAAACTACCATCTATCTGGTCACCAAACCAAGGTAGTGGCTCTTGGTGGCATAGTCGAGAGAAAGGGGGTCTCATCACGAGCCAACCTTCTCATTTCTGTGAAGTGCTTGTGGGTAATGATGTCACCACTGGTCACCACGCTAGGACATTGTCCCCCAACTTTTCCCTTGAAAAGAAAAAGCAATAAGACAAAGAATAAAAGGCATTGAATAGGATAGGAAACAATGGCATCCATGACAAGGTGCAACTCACCCTCTACAGAGGCACCCACAGGCAAGATGTACATTTCCCTGTTATCACTGCACCCTCTACCCAAACATTTCCCCTACACCATTTCACACACTTACATGACCTAGATTAGTCTTCACCTGGAAAACACCCCAAACTTGAGGAGAATTAGCCCAATAGGACATCATGAGACCCTCTCCAAACTTGACTTGTTAAACTGCATAATGTCTTTGAGCATTTGTTTGGGTAAAGGGGGGTTTGATGCACATATTGGGGTAATTTGATTATTGGATGTGATTGACATTGCTATGATCCCTGTGAATTATGAGCCCATTGAGGGAGTACTTGTTGTTGCTGCAGGTCCATGCCCGGTGGACATGTACATATGGGGAGATGATTAGCTAGAACCTCCATGGGGCTGAAAGCCCAACAGATGGATGTTGTGACCCCAACCAAGAGCAGAGAGACATCAGAGGATGGCCCCAGGAAGGAAGAAGGACGTTTCCCCCGAGACACTCTAGCAGGCCTAGACCCAGAGGTGTCTTTCCCTTCCACCATGACGTTAGTCCTTGAGGGCCCCTGACGTCATCCAATTAGGGTTTGGCATTTATGAGGACGAATTGGTGCTTGTTAACATGTGTGGCAGCATTTGGGGCCTCTGGAGGCCAATCGTTTTGCATTTGAGGCCTAGCGTTCCATCCTAGGGGTCTAACGTCACCCTAGAGGGGCATGACGTCATCTCTAAAAGTGAAATTAGGGTTTAATTGTTGAACTTATGTAAAAACTGGATTTTTGATGTAATTTGGCCATGTCGGTCTTTTATGACCTAAAAAATAATTAAAGGTCATTGATATTGTATAAATAAGAGATAAAACTCTCAATTTTATTCATCATTCACTCATCACACAAGTGGTGGTCTGAAATTCGGCCCTCTATAAGGGTTATTGGCTGAAATCTAGTGGTGCACACTTCTTGGAGGAGGCATTTCTTGGTGTATTTTGGCAAATTTTCATGTGGAGGATCTTCAACTAAGGTTTATGCTTGATTATTCTTGGTGAAGTAAGTGGAAAATATGCATTTATTTATTGTGAATGAATGCTTATGGTTAATTTACTTGTTTCATGTCGAAGATTATGAAATTGCTTTCTTGAAACCCTAGGAGAAAGACATATGTTACTATCTTTTTCTCTATAGTCTTCCATGTGTTAAAATTTCTTGAAAGGCACCTATCTTGAAGTGGATACTAGAGCCCTACCATTGTAGCACTCTAGTAACCCTACTTCTTTGCCCATTGCATATTTTATTACAATTTGTTCAAGGAAAGGAGAAATTGCTAGGGCCTAACCTTGGGTTACCAACACCTCTCTCATCCTTTCCATCCCTTTGACATAACATTATCATTGCTATTTTTCCTCTAAAATTTGCTGCTGCCATTATTGACTCCATTACCCTAGAAAGACACTAGTCTACCACCTACAAGTGTTGATTGATCAAACAAACACTCAAACCTTTATCCTTGAAGCTTTTACTAACATTTGCTAACCCTGGTACGACATTTCCAAAAGCTGGATGCGGCGCTGAAACGTTTCTATGGCATATCCGGCCATATCTCCTTCATGTCTTACTCAGATATGCCGAATTACATTTTGGGTCTCCCCTCCAAGGGTTTCTGGTAACTCAATTTTTCATATATGAAGGAGAAGGATGGTTAACTGAAGTATATCTTGACTCTTTACTATAACGACTAGATAAGGAATTAGATTGCCGGATAGAGAGTATTGTGCTTTTCTAATGTTTCTGGTCCATTTTGCTTATAGAGAAAGTTGGTAGTTTGCATGTACCTTTGCACATGTCTTCTATCATGAGTTGGTCTTTTGTTGACTCATCGTTCATAATTACTAGGAGTTGGCTCCATAGCCATAGTATCAAATTCCAATGCTATTTCTGTGCTTACATAATATATACTTATCATGTAAGGTGCATGAAAGGATCTTTCAACCACTGTTGATATCATGGCATTATGTATCAAGTTTGTATGTTGCTGCTTATTATGGATTGTGCTTTGATTAACGGTATTCTTATTTGATGTGTAATTATACACATTTCTGCAGGTCGAAGAAGAAACTGGCATACACATAAATTCAGGAGATCTGGTTAACCTCACTGCTTTTCTGGATCCTTCAACAGGGAACAAGATGTTTCCTTCTCCGGTATATCCTTTATGCATTAGAGAATCTATTTATGCATAATAAATATAAATTTGTCTTTTTGAGCAGCATAATAAATGAATTGTTTCTTAATGTGGATAAAAATTATAGATGTCAGCAAATATTTTTTAGCACGTAGCTAAATGTGATGAGAGGCACTTCAAACTAATTCAGTGAGTTTTATTCTTGGCAATGACATCATAATTATTTATATATATTAGTATGTACTGTTAAAATCATTCGAATATGCCAATTATTTGCTTATTGAACTGTATAATCCCATTCGTAAAATTACTAGGTGATTTATTATGTTGAATGATGAATCATCAATGCTTAACATGAATAGGATGTAGGTTGAATTCTCTTATATTCAAATTGCACTCATACTCTTAGAAAATTCCCGTACTGTTAAAATCATTCGAATATGCCAATTATTTGCTTATTGAACTGTATAATCCCATTCGTAAAATTACTAGGTAATTTATTATGTTGAATGATGAATCATCAATGCTTATCATGAATAGGATGTAGGTTGAATTCTCTTATATTCAAATCACACTCATACTCTTAGAAAATTCTCTGTTTAATGCTTAACATGTCTGTACTTTCTTCATTCAGGGTGGATGTGATGAAGAGATATCTCTCTTGTTGTATGGGGGTCATGTGAAAAAAGAGGTTAGCTATCTGAACCTTGTGGTGTTCCTCACATAGTGTTGCAAAAATCTCTGTTTTCTCCTGATTTTTCCAAGTTTTACAGTGAGTTTTCCAAGTTTTTTTGAGTTTGAGGTCAAAGTCTATGCTTGCCGAGTTTTGCTGTTTTTTTGTGATTTTTTCCTGATTTTTCCATTTTCCCAAGCTGATCAGCTCCACTGATTTTTGTCGATGCTGAGTTTTGCAATACTGGTTCCTCATGAATTCTTTTTTAACTTTGCCAAAGAATCTTTTGAAGGATTATCTTGCTCCTTGAGTTGGTCATGTATTCCTTGTGCATATGTGAATGTGTGTGTCAAATTAGTATACATAATTTTGCTGATATACTTTTTGGCTAGGTTGTGGAAGCTTTACATGGTCGAGAAACAGGCCTTCGTAGTCATGGTGAATTGATTAAATTGCATATAGTACCATATAAAACACTTTGGCGTGTAACTGCAGACTCCAAGGCCCTTTCTGCAATTACATTATATGAAATGGCCAAGAAAGAGGGTATTTTGCCTCTGCAGCAGAATACACCTGAGTTGTTCAGTTCATGATCATGAGTTGGTCCAAATAATCCATTTGTAAATCTACTACGCTAGTGTAACTCGTGATATTGTTTTCCTTATCAAATTGTTGATCCAGCATAGTGCACCCTTTTAATGACATATTCGATGTAGGTTAACAGTAAGGTCTAATAGTAATTGATCTCTACCGATGTGATGCTGAAGATACATTTGAAAAAGAAACATAATGATACTTCAGAAACAATATTAGTTTTCCCTTTCATAATTTTCCTATATTGTCATTTCTTATTGTTACTGCAGTTTGCAAATTAACATCTTTCATCAATTCATTAAGATCCTATTAACGCTGAGATGCTTAAGATACATTTGAAAAAGAAACATAATGATACTTCAGAAACAATAGTAGTTTTCCCCTTCATAATCTTCCTATGTTGCCATTTCTTATTGTTACTGCAGTTTGCATATTAACATCTTTAATCAATTCATTAAGACCCTATTAGCGCTGCTAAAGTGCAGTTAGAAAGCAGATAATGGACACCAAAGTATGTACAAACTTATTTTCTTAATAATTTGCAACATAGTATGTTATGGTGGTTTTGTTTTACCTACTTAGTGGAGTTCTTAGATTATGCTCCGTTGTCAGAATGGATTCTATAACCGGAAACTTTCATTTTGAGACAGGCAGACTGAGCATGTTGAGCATTTTTATCAAGTCCAGGTTGCGACTATTTGTACTATACAATAATTCACCATGGACTGACCAAGTCACATGAATTGCAATGACAAGTTGGACATGCTAAAAAACAATGTCACATTTATAGCCTTACTCAACACATAAGTGACATTATCTAAAGCTAGGTATGCTTACTTCTCACATCGCCCAACTATAAGTATGGGATCGAACTGGCCATGGTATGACCTGATGCTTCATATGTCTCCCAAATCCTTTTTCAAAATGAAGCAATAAGAGAAAAGGGTCCTTGGATCCTTATACAAGTAATAGCATGGAAAATGCCATCCTTTATTAATTTTCTGCACATGCTTTTGTTCATAATGGTTTCTTTCATGGCTCTACCTAAAACTGTTAACATAAAAAAACAAATAACATCGTGATTTTTTTAGTGTGGGCATTTTGGCAAAGTAAAAAATGATTTTTTTAACAAGGAAAATAAAGAAATTATAAATCAATAAAACAGGGTAGAGAAAAATTCTATGAGGCGACCCTACACTTAATGTAGGCTACTGCCTTGAATTTATTGTAAGATTGACCTCCTTTATATGCAGAAATAAATGCAGGCCATCCTATTGTTGATTAAGGTGTACCACCTGAAGAAATTTGAGTCTCTTTAAGGCTGCTACAGTGTAATGATCCCAAGCCAAGTTTTTTCTTGGAATCACTAGCTACTACTGATCTATTGATGTGCAGGTATTTATTGAGTTATTAAGTGCATACAAGATTCATCAACACATGAAGATCACAATATATTCAAGATGTAGAAGCACAAGCAAAGATCTGACCTTTTTATTATGAGAAATGTAAGATCAATACAATAAATGGCCGATCTGGCATAAACCTCAGATGGTCGTACAAGCAATAGATATGAACTACTACAAAATGCTCCCGACAATACAAAATAAGCCTCCAAAGGCTGGATATACAATGAAGACTGAATCAAGTAGATCTGAGCCATACTAATGCTCAACCTAAAAGCTGGAAAGTGCCACGCCCTGCTAGAATGTTGAAGCCCTCAATAATTCAGCCCTGCTACCAAAAGTGTCCAATCATCCCGAGAAATATGCCAAATTGTAGATTAGGTAACTGTAAGGACAACCCAGATGTCCAAATTCCCAAATCCACTCTCAAACCCTGTAGATCTGAATTCCTCCACTGAATGGTGCACCCCACTAGATGACTGAAACCCTAGTTGGTTCTGCCCTGATGAAGGAGGCCTCCAAATGCTCTGAAACTCTCCAAGAATATAGATCGGCCTATGAGAATCCCGTGGGAGAAGTTTCAGACTCAGATCTCAAGCAGATCTCCCTAGATCTGAGTTTTACTGAATCACAGGATGTCCCCTATGGCTCCAAGACATCTCAATCTGCAGACAAATGTAGAATGATGATAACCCTCCAGAAAAGCCCTCAAACTGATGGTCCTACCCCTGCAAACAAAACCCAACTGTCGGAATGGCCCCAAGCCCTCAGGATAAGCTAGATCGAGCCTCCCTCTAGATGATGGTGCGCCCTTGCTAGAAACACAAGAACAGTACGGCCTACTACCTTCTGAAGCGCTAGATGGAGATGGGTTGAGACTAGAATGGTGTGGAGGAATCTTTCATCCCCGAGACCAAGCTGCGGAACAAGGTGAGTGGATATTTCACCACTGAGTTGCTCACAAGGGTTTGTACAGCAAAACCCCCAAACTGAATGCTCAAGAGCAATAGCAAATGCTAATCCAAAACCAGAATGAGTAATAGATGCGCCCCAGCCTCTTACTTATACTTTTCCTTCTAATTCTCTGTTGAGTTAGGTTAACTCCCAAGGTTAATCTTCTATTCTTCTGTTGAGTTATCTTTTACTCCTTTATCCTTTTCCTTTCTTAAGTCAACTTAAAAATATAA
>ML806737.1:115377-134912 GCA_009831015.1 Picea engelmannii
AGTGGCTGCAAAACATGTGATGAGGTACCTTAAAGGTACAATGGATTATGGTCTCAGCTATGATGGAGATCATGACTTCACTCTGAGTGGATATACTGATGCAGATTGGGCAGGAAGCGTTGCTGACAGAAAAATCACTTCCGAATGTTGTTTCAGTTTGGCATCAGCTATGATCTCGTGGCAAAGTAGGAAGCAATCCAGTATTGCTCTCAGCACAGCGGAAGCAGAGTACATTGTTGCATGTTCTACTAGTTGTGAAGCTATATGGCTTCGAAAGTTGTTGACAGGCCTATTTGATTTGGAGATGAGAGCAACCGCGATTCTATGTGATAATCAAAGTTGTATTAAAATGACAGAGAATCATGTGTTCCACGACAGGTCGAAGCACATAGATATCTGATCTCACTGTTAGACGTAAAGCATGACGCTGTGTGATCCTTGCTTATGACCTCACTGTTAGACGTAAAGCAATATGAGTCATGCTTTTGACCTCGTTGTTAGACGTAAAGCATGGCATTGTGTGATCCTTGCTTCTGACCTCGTTGTTAGACGTAAAGCAAGATGAGCTATGCTTCTGACCTAGTTCTTAGACGTAAAGCATAACGTCGTTGGTTCCTTTCTTCTAACCTAGTTGTTAGACGTAAAGAAAGATGAGTCATGATTCTGACCTCATTGTTAGACATTAATCATGACACTGTGTGTTCCTTGCTTCTGACCTCGTTGTTAGACGTAAAGCAAGATGAGTTATGCTTCTGACCTAGTTGTTAGACATAAAGCATAACCCCGATGATTCCTCGCTTCTAACCTCGTTGTTAGACGTAAAGAGAGATGTTGATGTTCCTTGCTTCTGATCTCGTTGTTAGACATAAAGCAAGATGAGTCATGCTTCTGACCTAGTTGTTAGACGTAAAGCATGACGTTGTGATTCCTCGCTTGTGACCTAGTTGTTAGACGTAAAACGAGATGATGATATTACTTGCTTCTGACCTAGTTGTTAGACGTAAAGCAAGATGTGACTGACACTATGCTACCAGCTTAACTGTTGTGACATTGAGCTAGTGTAGTACTGTGATGTGACATCCTAGTGTTGTAATGAGGTATCATTTTTTTACTGATACATGTTTGATGCAGATGATGATAGCATTCTTTTAAGAATGATGATGCTACTGATGAATAAAACTTCCGATGACTCGTAAATGTGCTAGACAATTTTTCAAGATGATATTGACGATACTGTCCTCAAGATGCCACCGATGATGCAAACCTTTCTCGCCTGATGCTGATGAAGAATACCCTTCTTTTTAAGGGGGAGTGTTGAAATAATGTAACTGCGAAGAGCATTCTTATTATTATTTTTGTTATTGGATTAAATCCCCATTGTGGATTAATCATATCATTGTTATTATTGGATTAAATCCCCATTGCGGATTAATCATGTTATTATTATTATTGTTGTTATTGGATTAATCCCCATTGAGGATTAATCATGTCGGTAATTGTATAAGGACCAAATCCCCTTTTGCGGATTGGTCATCGGACAATTACAAAGTGCAGAATAAGAAGTCGGCCCCAACAGTTATAATGAAAGGGCCAGAATTAATTAAAGGTGGGTTTACCCACCCAGTGTGAGAGGTCGGCCCTGCCAGCTGGTGACTCTTCACACGTGCCAGATTGATATAAATAAGAGGCTAGCGCCTCACTTCTTACACACACTTCACTTGCTCATTCTCTTATGAGAGCTGCAATTACAAGTTGGTGAGAGAAGAAGAAGGATGGCGCATCTCTTGAGGAGGACTTTTCTGTATTGGTTGAGTTATCTCTTGAACATTGTATAAGCTATTTATGATAAGGAAGTTTTTGCTGGGTTTTCTTCCCCTAGAGGGTTTCCCAGGATAAATGTTGTGTCTCTTGTGGATGTGTATTTCTCAGTGATCTTGTTCTTATTATGCTCTTATCTTATGAAATGCAAAGAACTATAATAATGGAATAAACATTAACAATATCCCCCGGTAGTGCCTCAGTGATATTATGAATTGTAATCATGTTTTGTAGGCTGGTGAGCCAAGTATTGATAAGTTGGTGGGCTTATGTGTTATTTAGGTCGGAGAGTCGAGATGTTAAAGGCCAAGAGCTTGATTTTGTATATGTAATTATGAAAATCATTAATATAATATATAAACATCGTTGCGTGCCGACCAACCACAAAGAAAGAATGATGGGGACTAAGCTTCCACATAATGGGCAAGGGAAAGGGGGATGAAAGGTTGGAAGAGGGGCTAAGCTTGAGGGATTAATTCCTTGAATAATAATTTATTGTTTTTCCAAAGTGGTGTGAAAGATATAATTTTTATCCTAAGTTCCTGGAAAAAGGGAACACGTACTTGATGGAGTGCATGCAGCTTTATGGGCGACATGTGTCGGCCTAAGCACATGCAATTTAACCCAAGAATTGAGTCGTGATGGGGGTTCATCCTCCATTCTGTCGTCGGCTGTCTGAACCATGTTGCCTCTGCGTTTGATCGTTGCATACCTCACGCAACTCCGAAACTAGAAAACCATAATGTTTTCTTGAGAAGCCGACACATCCTCCATATGAACCGTGAGAGTATGTGTTCGACCTCCGCGTTGATTCCTTGTCACGCACCCTGAAAACCAGTGGAAACCCTGTGGGTTGAGTCGTGTCTCCTATGTGTCCTATGAACCCAGTTTATCCACACTGCAAATCCGAGTTCGTGCTTAACCGTTTGGGTTGTTGTCTTCTATGAAACCTGAGCATACCATAATTGTCTATGTCATGTGTGTTATAATTGTGGGTTGTTGTGGCCATGCAGTCCCTTGGTTGAGTGTGATTTGCTACCGTCATTTGTTCCTTGTTGAGCTTTACTGTTGTCCTCTTTGTGCTAGAATAGAGCTAAAGAACCAGGTTGTCAGGCCTGTGTACAACACTCTCTCCAGGTGAGAGAGGTGCTTGTGGTTGAAGAAGCAGGTTGTCAGGCATGCAAGTGACTCTCTCCAAGTGAAAGAGTGCATGAAGGAAGTGAGAACTCCTGGAAGGGGTCTTGTAGCTGCCACAGAGCTCGGAGAATTCTAGTCCGGCCTGTTGTTGAAGCCTAAGGCAAGGGAGGTTTAGTAGCTGAAGGAATGTCCTAGTGACAGTGAAGGTGTATACTCCTGGGGTGGGACAGGCATGTGGGGAATGAGAGTCTATGAGCAGTGGGAATAAGTGGCTCCTGGGAGAGAATCCATCCTCATAAACTATGTGTCTTCCTGTTGACCTTGCCTAGCCTAGGATTCCCTTTCCCGGTGGAGCTTAGTCCCATCTTGGGGGTGACCTACTGCTGAGAGTGATGAGCAACGCGGTCTAAGGCTGGGAGGTTCATGGAAGGTCTACACGCAGTTGGTGGTGTATTACAATTTAAAAGATAAGTATTAATTATGTATTTAATTTATATGTGATGCATGTCTGTGTTTTGAAATGTTATCATGTATTTCATTGCAATTTTGAATTGATGTTAATTCTATTTAAGCATGAATGGCAACAGTAACTCCATGTTAAATGTGTTAATTTGATTTAATGCATACTGTATATAAGTGTATGTTTCGCTTAGTAGCATTGCCCGACAATGGGGTTGATGTTCGGGGATGTTACAATATGGTATCAAAGCCCATGGTTTCAACGTTGAGCCTGGATGGGCCGGATAAGTGGTCTTTGGACCCAAGGTTTCGAGTGGAAATGGTGTTCGGATGGAACCAATTTCGAACCTTAAAATGTTTTTGAGTGCCAAGGGGTTACTTGGCCATGTTACGAAGCTCAGGAGGAGTAGCGATAGAATAAAACCACAGCCGGTGTGGTATTTGACCAGAGAGAGAGAGAGCATTCAACACTTGGGGTGTTGGAGTGGTAGGATCTGTTCTTAAGGAGAGGAAAAACTTTTATGACCATCAGATCTGGAGAAGGTGTAGGAAGGTTATCATGGAAGCCTTTCGTAGTTTGGAAATCGAGAGAAGTGGAATGCGATGAGGCATAAACTTCCGAAGGAGATCTACACCGTGGATCATAGGAAAATAGCCTGATCGTTAGATCCATGTCCAAGAAGGAAAAGGAAAGTCACTTTGGAGGATTTCAAGTGTGGAGTGTAACAAACTCTCGAAGTCTCGAAGTAGATTGAAAACGTCTGTTGCAAAGAAAACGCGTCAAGAGATCGTGTACTTTGGGTGGAAGTACCTCGGGAGGAGGCAAGTGCTATGAGTTTGAAAATCCCGAAGCCCAAAGTGCTGAAGTCACTCATAGTCGTTGATCATGAAGGACACGCTTTGGTAGATCGTGAACTACAGGAGAAAACGCTCCGGGCAAAAGTGAGCATAAAGGAGTTGAAACTCCCGAAGCTTGAAGAGCCGAAGTGGTGAGTCATGATGATGTCACCTGGAGGTGACGTGGAAACATGGGATGTGTGCCATGTGTCAGTGGGTTTATAACCCGTGGAATATTGAAATGGCATTTGGAACATGACGAGTGTCACCCATCTGAATGGGACACGGATCAGTTGCTAGTACTCTGCCATGTGGCATCCTGTGTGAGAATAGTTAGTGGGCCCAAGGTTACATAACGTAGTTAAAGGTCGAAGGACCCACAGTGGCGTTGATCATAATACATCAAGATCAACGGCCAGGAGGCATTCCAGGGACCCAAGTTGCACGGAAGCTAATTCTCCAAAGCGATCCCGCGATCCAAACCGCAGTTTCACCGAGGGGTTACGTGTTAGCATCATAAGAATTGCGGGATGAAAGGCATGTTTCTCCAAACCATTGTTGCATGCCCCCGCAATTGGGAAAATGTTAAGTGATGTAACATAATAACATCACCTAAGGTGATGTGGGAGTGTTTAGAGATTAATGGTTCGGGGTGTGCGGATGTGAAATCTTCCGAAGTCTCGAAACTCAGACGCCTGCGGTTCCACAACGAGTGTCATCCATTGGATGCTAGGTAGACATGGACCGTTTATCCACCCTACTGTGCGAGTTCGGTAGCTCGGAACTCCGAGTGAATGTTGTGTTATGCTTGGAAATCTTCCGAAGGCTGAAGGCCCGAGTATGCGCTTATTGATCTAGCACTTGGTCATGACCCATGGTCGCGTGGGTTGGGGACTGAGAGAAAGAGGCTAGTGCCCAAAAAATTAATAGAGAAGAGCTCTGCAAGAAGAAATATGTGGGGATTCTTGATTGAACGAGAATCACAGAGAATGAAAACTGAACGTTTTCTTGAATCAGATTTGTTTTTGAATGTTGTGGGATTTGTTAAGGAAAGATGGCCTGAAAAATTTTGGTTGTCTGCACATTATGTTTGCAGAAGTTTATTGAGTGCCAGAACCAAATAGAGTTGCCACTTAGTGCAAATAAATGGAGGAGACACAGAATGATTCCAGTTCAGAGAATGAAGCTAAAGGGATGGATGTTCATTTGGGAGTTGAAGGGTCAAACTCCAATGGGCATGGAGAAGAGATAGATAAGGAAGGGTGTATGATGAAAATCATTGAAAGATTGCAGAAAGATGCACAAAATCACCGAGAAGATAAAAGAAAGCTCATCAAAGCTAAGGAACAACAGGGATAATTGAACTTAAAGTTGATGAAGAGTCTGGAGAGAATAGAAAAGAAGTTGGACAAGGAGAGAGACTCGAGCAAAACAGGGAGTGATGTAGGAGCATCGTAAGCAGCCAGCCAAGCAAGCAACGTAAAAGGCGGAAGACAGCTGGAAAAGCACCAGCGCACATTTTTGAAATGTTTTGAAAAAATTAATGAAGCGGATATTAATGTGATAGCTGGGGGAAGTGTACTTACATTTATATCTTAGATGTTGTAAACAGATCTTGAGCACTGCTCTCATCTGTAGAATGTAAAGGCATTTATATGTAATTAATGAAAGTAGGTAGATTTGAATTCATAGATTAGATAGTTTAGAGAGTAGGAGGGAAAACGGATATAGACACCCTCACCCTGGTATCATTGTAACAACGGATGATTATTCAGAGTTTATAAGCAGAGAGTTGTAACAGAGACCTGTAGAGAAGAACCCATGTAGAGGAGCACTTGTGTTAATATATGAAGCTTTGACTCAATTTTCATGGTGTTGTGATGCTTACTGTTTACATTTGTTAAATGCTATGTTTACAGTTTCTTTTGTTTCTCTGTTATGCATTTGTTTCAATGTTGTGTTATGTATGATTTCATGTTGAGTGTATGAAGTCTGAGAGAGGAGAATAATGAGTTTCAATTGTTTCTCTTCCTAAGAATTCCTACAAAGAGTGCAGTGAACATCCACAAGGTGTGCGTTGACGAGGGTCTAAGTTTTATCTCAGAAAGCTCAAGAGAGATACCGTTGTTCTCATACCAGCTGAAGTGCAGGTGAAGCACATAGCCTTGCAATGTGTGCACAGGCCAGCTGAAGCCTTGGATTTTATAAATCCATAAGGAAGGTTGAATGACCACTATTGCAAGGAGTGCACAGGGTCAGAGATCCAAATAACCAGAGGTTATTTGAAGGTTTTTTGCAAGGAGTGCGAGCAAGGATCCTTTTGGAATCTTGAGTTTACAAGTGAAATATCAGGACAGATTTAAACTTTGAAGTGCTCAAAGGGAGACAGATATCGAAGTCGTCTCATAGAAGTCAAGTTCAGGAGGGAGAACACTGAGCCATTGGGACATGAGTCATTGAGGAGTGCATCTGGTGGTCAGAATTCTCCGTGGAGAACTCGCGAAGTCGTGAGGACCGTAGGATCCAGAGGAGTTGCAAGGTGGTTAGGAGTTGGGTGAATCCACCACCCTGAAAAGAGCTCATGAACAGGAGTTCATGAAAATTTTCAAGTGAGGGAGTATGATGAAGGAGCATCGTAAGCAACCATCCAAGCAAGCAACGTAAAAGGTAGAAGACAGCTGGAAAAGCACCAGAGCACATTTTTGAAATGTTTTGAAAAAATTAATGAAGTGGATATTAATGTGATAGTTGGGGGAAGCGTACTTACATTTATATCTTAGATGTTGTAAACAGATCTTGAGCACTGCTCTCATCTATAGAATGTAAAGGCATTTATACATAATTAATGAAAGTAGGTAGATTTGAATTCATAGATTAGACAGTTTAGAGAGTAGGAGGGAAAACGGATATAGACACCCTCACCCTGGTATCATTGTAACAACGGATGATTATTCAGAGTTCATAAGCAGAGAGTTGTAATAGAGAGTTGTAGAGAAGAACCAATGTATAAGAGCACTTGAGTTAATATATAAAGCTTTGACTCAATTTTCATGGTGTTGTGATGCTTACTGTTTACATTTGTTAAATGCTATGTTTACAATTTGTTTTGTTTCTTTGTTATGCATTTGTTTCAATGTTTTGTTATGTATGATTTCATGCTGAGTGTATGAAGTCTAAGAGAGGAGAAGAATGAGTTTCAATTGTTTCTCTTCCTGAGAATTTCCGCAAGGAGTGCACTGAACGTCCGCAAGGTGTGAGTTGACGAGGGTTCGAGTTTTTTCTCAGAAAGCTCAAGAGAGATACCATTGTTCTCATACCAGTTGAAGTGCAGGTGAAGCATAGAGCCGTGCAAGGTGTGCGCAGGCCAATTGAAGCCTTGGATTTTATAAATCCAGAAGGAAGGTTGAAGGACCACTATTGCAGGGAGTGCACAGGGTCGGAGATCCAAATAACCAGAGGTTATTTGAAGGTTTGTTGCAATGACTGCGAGCAGGGATCCTTTTGGAATATTGAGTTTACAAGTGAAAGATCAGGAGGGATTTAACCTTTGAAGTGCTCAAAGGGAGACAGAGATCGAAGTCGTCTCATAGAAGTCAAGTTCGGGAAGGAGAACATCGAGCCATTGGGACATGAGTCATTGAGGAGTGTATCTAGTGGTCAGAATTTTCCATGGATAACTCGCAAAGTCACGAGGACTATAGGATCCAGAGGAGTTGCAAGGTGGTTAGGAATTGGATGAATCCACCACCCTGACATCAAGAATCAACGTGGACCGTTGATCGTGGTCTTTTTGAGCCGCCAGATCATTTTGGGGATTTTGGATCCATAAGTTCGAAGTGTAGACCAAAATCCTTGGTCACTCTAAAACCTGAATCGCGAAGGGGATAATCAAGTGTGAAATTTCGGTATTTCGGGGTTCGGCATACCGAAAATCTTGATGACAAGGAACCGGGACCTTAGCATTGAAAATCCCAAAGTTGCGAAACGTGATGTGACTTTGGTGTGAAACATCGACATTTTGGCATATTGGGGTTCAACATTTTGGAAATCCTGATGACAAAGAACCTAGACTCTTTGCATCGAAAACCCCGAAGTCGTGAAACATGAAGTGTCATTGGAGTGGAATTTCGGCATTTTGGCTTTCCGTGCTCTGGAAAGTAGAGGTGACAAGTGATTTTTGGAACCAAGAGTTTCAAACTCTCGGTATGCGAAATCCCAAAAAAGGGTCGCTATTTCGGAATTCGGGAATTGGCGCAACGAGTGAGTTGGGGTCGAATATTGTGAACTTCCGGTACACGGAGTCCTGAAAGGCCATCGATTGTGCATTCCATGGGACGTTGAGCCCATTTCAGCATCATGTCATTTCAGAATTCAGAGAATCATAAGGCAAGAGGAACGATTGTTGGTTCGTTCGCTCAAGTCCCGAAAAGCCGAAACAAGTGGGTGACAGGTGGCATGTAGCCTTCGCATGGAGGAGTCAATCTTCGTTGACATTTTAGATTTCGGCGATTGTAAAGGTTGTGTCATAGCATCGAGAACCTCCAGCTCGCGAAACCTGAAATCTTTCAGGGCTTAAACAAAAAGGGTTTTAATTAACATTAACCCTTCATGTGATTTGGAAAAGATCCTGAGCGAATCTCGGCCCGAGGGCAGGGGCTATATGTCAGGGAGTCACCAGACTTCTAAGGGAATAAGAAAAAGGAGTGTTGGTAGACACCATCATCACTCTCAAGGTCACTCTAAGAGGAGGGAACACATTAGTTCAAGCCCATATCCTACCAGAAATCACAAGAGATTTGGAGTGGATGAACTGAAGGGAGAAATGAACAATATTAAGCTTCCTATGTTTGATGGAGAACACAAGGAGGAAGCTGTCGAAACATGGTTTCTTGGCATGAGGAAATATTTCCAACTGAAGAATTATTCCTTTCATGCCGAAGGAAGATTTGCAATGTATCAATTGAAAGGAAAAACATCCATGTGGTGGGATCAGCTTGTGTAGGCGTAGAACATTAGAGAGAAAGATGCCACTTGAAAATAATTCAAGAGATATTTTGAGAAGAAATACTTGACTAATCAAGGCATTGAGTACTTATTCTGAGGTTTTTCTATGCTATATTGATATTTGGTTCCTAACACCAACCATCCTTGACACATTTGGATCATTTGAATATTATTTCAAAAATTATAGGATTTAACTCTCTATTTGCAAAAGAACAAAAGTGTAAGATTACAAGAGTGAAATTGTGTACCTCAGACACATTATACATCGGAGCAATTATAATTGACCTAGATAAGATTAAGGACTTTATTGATTGGCCACTCCAAACAATGTAACTTGATTAAGATAATTTAATGGCCTATGTTGGCACAGGGGTAGACCCAAGGTTCAACGCTCAAGAGCGCACCAACAAAGCCCTAACTACCGACCCTTTTAGCAACACCTGCGAAGCAGATGAAGTCTCACCCGAGGTAGAGGCAAGGGTGGTTGCAAGATTCAAGTGTCTGCAACCTTAGCTGGGACACAGATCTGTGATTATGTCACTTATAGGGCACTTATCATCAATCATTCATCAATAGTCAACCCTTATTATACTTCGTAGACAGCACAGAGCATCACGGTATTCACTTAGATCTAAGGTATTTCAGCACTTAACCATAGTAAAACAAATCGGATCCAGTAGATCAACACTAAGCATCCTCATATATATCAGATCTAACAATCACATATATCTAAGAAGCACAGAGCATAAGTGGATACATCAAGCACTTAGCAAAAGCAAAGATAGCACATTGAATAAAAGAACAAAGCATAACACACAGATTTACGTGGTTCACCCCCACCCTGGGGCTACGTCCACCAACTCTTCTTCTTTATTAGCTTCAGTTAATCCAGTTACAACACAAAGCTATCAAAATCCTACTATGCATAGGACAGGAGATCTATGCGCACCTCACTAGATCCTCCCTCCTCGAGTAGATATAGCACAGAGCCTTCTTACAATATGTGCACTCGTCACTTACAACACTTGCACTCAGCTCCGCAAGTCAATCACATAGATCAATTCTAGCACTAAGCCCTTGGCTAATCTTCTCTCTTTTATTACATCACCTAGATATCTATTTATACATTACAAAAGTGGGACTAAGCATGGGTAAACCCACAGGCCGACATCCCTTTCCCATTACATATTCTCAAAAACCCAAAAAGGGGGTCTAACTTCTGCAATTTCCGCTTCGCTTTGAGCTTTGTCTTCGACAAGTTGTCGAAGTCCCAAAAACAGTTGATTATGAACAAGTGTTCTTCAAAACTTGGTCAAGGGCCAACATGACCCCAACACTCACCTGTGACTCGTCCCGAGTCACTCATGTCTGTTCAGTTCTACCTCGAATGCCTCGAGCTACCTCGACCTGCTGGTGTGCCACGACCTCTTGCTCGACGAAATCTTGGATGAGTGTGTTATTCACCGGCCCTTCTAGGCGTTTTTGTGCTGAATTCACGACCTGCTCCATCTCTATTCCTTGGCTCTCCATCTTTGTAAATGGATGACATGCCTTATCCTGTACAGGTTGAAGTTGTTGAGTTACTTCCATTACCTTGCTCTGGATCGTCATGATCTGTTGTTGGGCAGTGCATTGCTCGTGAGACTGCTTCATTCTCTCTATGGGTGATAGGGCTTTTAGATGCACCTATAGCTTTTCGTCTTCATGCTTTGCCTCATAGAGCTACGACTCCAATTTATGCAATTCTAGATTCTCGGTTAGGTTCTAATATATTTGCGCACTTCTGTTACTTCACTGTTTGCATTCCTCGGTGAGTTCTTTAATCTTTTCTACTATGCTCCGGGCAGTCATTTCTCGTTGGTCACGCACTTCTTGTGGGGTACCTGGAATGGTCTGAATCTCTAATTCCATGAATTTTTGTTGAAGTTGTTGAATAACTTCAACAAGCTTCATCACTTGGTGTTCTATGGGTTCTTCTTATTTCTGCTCTAAGATGGTCACAGAGAGAAATGCTCTGTTGACTGCTTCTTCAATCCCAATCTTCTTCACGAGCAACTGCTCATTCTATTTTTGGATATTTTCTCTGTCTTGTTCAAATTTCGCTTAGAGGGTATCTTTCTCTTGTTGCACAGTTCAATGTTGTTCGATGATTTCCTCCTGTGCTTTCTTTAAGGCCTGGGTGGCCTACGTTGTTTCTTGTTGTGCTTCCTGAAGGTGTACTTTGACTGTGTTAACAATCTTGCGGATTTGAACTGGTTCATCTCCCTCTTTTGTTGTTCCTTCTAGCCGGGGCATAGTGGGGACTGTGTGATTAGACTGAAGTGCCTTCTGCATGCCTTGGAGCTCGGTCTCAATTTTGTTGTACATTGCCTCTTGCTTAGCTTCCCTCTTTTCTGTTATCTCTTCTATAGATTCATTCATAGCTTCGATGAGGAAACTGAAGTCATCTGGAGTGAGCGTGGTCTTCAACTTAGTTACGGGTGCTTTCAATTTCTTCTGAGGGGAAGGTTTCGGAGGTGAACCGTTCCTCTTCTTTGGGGTTTCTACTTCATCTTCTGGTCTTTGTTCGACTTCTTCTAAGTCTTCACCATCACCTCCTTGATCTGGTGTAATGGAAGTCGTCCTCACAGATAGGTTGTCTATATCCTAGACTGCCTCAACTTTCTTCATCTTCTTTGTTTTCTTTTTCTTACTGGGCCCAGGTGTATTCTGCGCAGCGTTTGGGCTGTCGATGTCGGACATTTCTGCGAGGTCTTCTAAAACAAGGAGGTCCGCCAACCATTCCTTGGTGATCTCCTCCAGGTCTTATTCTATCATCTTATAATAAGACTGAAGTTGTTCCTTGTGCTCATCAGCGCGTGCTATAATATATATGAAGTGGCGGTCCCTGTTGAAATTCATCAAAGGTCGAAACCTATGTAAATTATTTGGGGTCATGCGAGGCTCGGACTGGATGGTGACCTTCAACTGGCTGTAGTAAGTATGGAAAACGAAATTATATTGCCACTGCTTGTTCATATCATTCGAGTACCATAGTGTACTAAACTTCGCAGCTAGTGGTTCAAAGGGGTCGAGGTTCGGGAAGGTTGCACCTTCCGGTAGCTCCCATGCAACGAAAGCTATAAGTATCAAGAGCCAGCTAAAATGGAATTCATGCCCCTAATCCTAGGCTTCTCTGCAGTCGATCTCTAGTTGATTCACCAGGTACTTCGCCCAGTTCATCTGTAGTCCCTCTGTGCACTTCCCTGTGAGGTCGACTACAAAAGCGGATACTTGCGTGGGTCGGTTCTTGCATACCAACTTCCTTGCGATCAGTTGATAGGTGAGGCGCACTGAGCCACTTTCAATAGAAGCCACCTTGTAGCCTCGCACACCTTTCTCAACATTTCCATAAGCTTCTTTGATCTTATGAGCAAGAGCGCGATCCGCGGTCTTTCTAGGATAGTAGTCATGGGGATCAGGGCCCTGCATGCTAAACTTGATGATCTGATTGATCAATGTTGGATCAACTGTTATGCGATGGTTTAACCATAAGTATCCTCCATGGTAACTCGTCGGCAGCAGCTTCACACAAGCATTCACCTCCTGGTGTCTGTCGAAGTGCGGTATCTTCATAACGTTGATTAGAGTGGACTGTGCAAGGTTCATCGTCCATTGCTGAGGGACGATCTTCGAATTCTTTCCCTTGGTTCGGGTTAGGTATTTGTACGGAGCAAGCATGTTGTAAAATTTACGATCCCCTAGGTTGAAGTCATTAAACTTCAATGTTGCAACCTTGTTTTAATATACGTGGACTGCGCGTACCCCTTTCAACAAGTATGCAATGACTAGAGTGTACTCAAAGTCTCTAGGCACACTGTCTCTATTGATCGCATCGCTCAGAGGTGGTATGTAGGCAGGTAGGATGGATGGAACCAACTTAACATTGGCCATATCATCTTTATGTTTGGTTCTTCTTTCTGCGCCATCTCAGGATGTTCCTACTCGAGCAGTCAACAGGGAGGCTTGCGCTCCTCTCGTCGATGATGCATGTAAACCTGTAGACAATCCTCTCTCTAGCATGACTCTTTCAGCTCTGAGGCTAGCGAGTACCTCTCTTACAGATTCTTCAGTTGTGTTAATTTCGTCGAACATATACGCTCAGGATCACTATCTCGGGTTCTCAAAGTAACGTAGGTACTATAAGATGGTAGAGAGTAAGAGTGGAGTAATCACTGTTCACAATTCATGTATTTTGAGGGCTCAAATTCGCAATTAGCAAAAAGTGCCTTTCGAGCATAGCGCGATGGAGTAAGTAAGTAACTCTGTAACGGATCATTTTTAATGGACATGGGGATTCATTAACTCTTGTTCTGTCCGTTATGGAACAACCTAATGGTCTAGTGTTGATACATCAATGCTTTTCGATTCGTTCGGAGCTGCAGTTGTAATGTCCCCTTCATTATGTCTATGAATAGCGAAGTACAATAGGAATTTATTTTTTTTCTTTTTAAAAAGAACCAAGAGATTAACAACATCACATAATTCATATCAATGCAAAAACACATGACATCATAACGAAAGTGACACATGATCAAACTGTAAACAAACTCTACAATATCATTGCTGAACGAAATTGAAAAATATAATGCCCAACAATCTCATCATATTATCACCAATAACAATAATTTGCCGAATATAAAACGCTTTCTACTTTACCAATTAAAATCGTACCTTTGCCTTACGCCACGTTGGAAGACGTCCCGCGCTCCATGGTGCGTCCCGCGCTCCGTGTCGCATCCCGCGCTCCGTGCCGCGTCCCGCTTGCCGACCGTAGAAGGCTCACCGATACCTCCCAGCCAAACGCTAGGGGTACTCTACTTCCCCCTTAGCCCCCCGAGCGGCAAAGGGGCCACACAAGAACCAGAGATAGACTAGCGTCTCAGCTCGCCTCCACGGCTGAGCTACCACTCCAACACAGCTGAGATAAACCCAACTCCTCACAAGCAACCCGTCAAGCCTCAACTCGGCAGCGTAACATTACGCTAACCGTTCCCCCCTTTCTTCCTTCATTTCCCCTCCTTTTATAGAATTTTGAGACTGACCTAATTCATAAATCATTAATTAATTAATTTTTAATGACAACCCTCTAACGTTCTCCGCCGTCCAAGTGTCATTCATCCCTATGGTTCTCCAAAATTAATTTCTTTTTAATATTTAAAAGACTCAATTCCCTCACTTCCTCAAAAATCACTCCTTAAATTACTCCTTAATTTACTCCTTAATCATCCCTTAAATTACTCCTTAATTTACTCCTTAATCACTCCTTAATTTACTCCTTAATCACCCCTTAAATTACTCCTTAATTTACTCCTTAATCACTTCTTAAATTACTCTTTAATTTACTCCTTAATCACCCCTTAAATTACTCCTTAATTTACTCCTTAATCTCTAGTCTCTTTTATTCTATTATTTAATTCTCTCTTGTTATTTTTATTTTTGCACCCAAAAGATAAATGCGGTTTTTAATCTTTTCAATATATTTTTAAATTCCTAGCTTTTATACTCCCACACTTTAATAAATTTTAATTCTTCTTTATCTTTTACAAGCCATGGTTTTCACTTAATTTAATTCCCTCATTACTTTACCCCCCCTTTACTTTTTAAGAAAACTTTAATTAACACCTAGGAGGGTTTTAGTTTACGCCCTAAGTTTATTTTGTAGAATCTTTTCTTAGGGCTTGTCAAATTTAACTTAGAGATGTTTTAATTTAGGTTTTGATTTGAACAGGGCGAAAATTTAATTAGGGGAGTCATTTTAAGAATTTTATCAGGCGTTAAGGTCTTAGAGTCGTCCAGGTTGTCTCATCATCATCCATGCGACGTGCCCTTCAGGATGCACTACGTGCTCCAAGGGTGTCACTCGCCTCATTTGCTTCTGTTGCGCGACGTGCCCTTCAGGATGCACCACGTGCTCCAAGGGTGCCACTCGCTGACTTGACGGATTGGTAGACTCTATAACCCCTGGAGTCAACACTGCGATGTGTTAGCCCTGGTATTACCATGGACCCATCTCCTTTACTCTGATAAGTAGAACGCCTCTACAATAGTGTACATCTAACCTATCACGGCCCAACAACACACCACAATACTTAAAAAGGAGGCATCGTCTCTCTAAACCATAAAAAGGTTCTTCCCTGTACAACTGTTTTCTTTTATATATGATCGATGTAGGTAATTTACCACCATTGTCCTCAGTTATATACAGCCAGGCCACATGCAGATTTACGATACAGAACTCTGCCATTTACCTCAGAAATCTCCTTCTGCGCTTGGTGTACAGAACCGCCTCGTTACGACAACTACTCTAGTATGTAGGTGCAAAATTTTTTTTTACCATATGTAGCAACCCCTTTATCTAAACATCATTGAGTGAGTAAAACAAGGAATAAACATTATTATGTTAAACACAATTATCTTTACAACCCACTCCCAAAAATTTCCTTTCAATTTATTCTATTATTTTTTCTTTATTATTTAAAAGATCATTAATTATTAAACAATACCCGCACCAATTACAAATTAGTTCATTAATAATTTCTTAAGCCTAACACCCTAAATAAAATCTATCTAGTAATCCATACCACTAGTAAAAAGTAAGTATCTATCTAAGGTGTAAGCATCTATCCACATTACCTAAAGATGCACAATTTGCACCCTTAACATAATGTCTAAAACAAAGAGTCATAATTTAATTCCAGAATTCATTAATAAAATCATTAACACCAGTCTCTATCTAATCGTCAATTTAAGTTCCATTATAACACATATTACAATCTCAGGACTCCACCAATTATTAACATGACAAGGCTACCAATTCTTGCAATAATTATTCTAAAATAAAATTTTAAATTACTCATCGAATTTTATTTTATTTTATTTCAAAACATCATAATGAATGTAATTTCCAAATTACACAAAGTTACACAATTAGTCGAGGATTATTAATAATACAACTTTTATTTGAATTTGATGATTATACTAAAATCTATGCAATAATATCAATATAATAAATTTTGACTTCATTATATAAAACCTTAAAGGAAGTCATTCAATCCATAAATTTTTTCTTTCATTTACATAACTTAATCAATTGCCCTTTTCTTTTGTTTTATAAATTCATTAATTATAAATAATTCAATAAAATCATTGACAGGAAGATTTTATTATAACTCATCAATTCATAGCATATTGTTCAATATACAAATCTTAACATAAATATTCAATCCATTTCGCGTTTATGTAACTATATTATAGTATGTCTATATATATAGAGTGCATGATTAATCAAGGAATGGTTCAATGGTATTAAAGGAATATGGTAATTAATTTACCCGTAAAGCTCTAAACTAGAGATTGCTAATCTCGTTCCAAAAATGGTAACCTCTAAACTCATTTAAGCGTCTACCAGTTATCGTTACTAACTAACTGATTCGTACCCTATCTTTACACCAACAATCCAAGTCAAGGAAATTGAACTAATTGCTAGTATAAGATTACAATCACCACTTCTCATAAATCAATTAATTCCACTATAATTTACTTTAAGATGACTAGGGATCTCTTCAGATCCACAACCACCAATGGTCTACTGAGAAAATTCACGGTTTAAGTCAGCCACGTCCAGATCGCTCTCCATGCATGGAGCCTCATCCAGAACGTCGACTGTATCAACATTGGAATATTACCAGAGGTGACTGTTTAACATTAGTTTTTTTTTTTTTGGTACTTATATTTATTCACTGTTCTCCTTCGATGACATTTATACTTCTTCTCTGTCCTCTTTCGATAGCACTTATATCTCTCCTTTCTGTTTGTATGACACTNTATATATATATATATATATATATATATATATATATATATATATATATATATATATATATATATATATATATATATATATATATATATATATATATATATATATTGTTCGGATGAGACTTATATTTCTTCTCTGTTCTCTTTGGATGGCACTCTTTCCGTTTGATTGCGAAATGAATGTTTAAACAAAACCCCAAAATCACAAGCCTGAATTCTCAGAATTTTTGTAAAATAAAATAATAATAAACTTACATATTACATATTTCCAAGAATTTGCCATGCTGGAATTTATTTTACACGTCGAATTAATGGGATAGGTTTGTTTTGTACTTGACGGAAACATAATACTGAATTCGCAAGTTCTGGTTAGTTCAGGGTTATGTGATGTAGTTGGTTATCTCGTCAGTCTATCAACTGAAGATATCCACAGGTTTAAAAGCACATTTAATCACGCAACAATTACGCATGCATGTTCTGGCGGAACCCGCAGACCAAGAATAATGGAAACACGCGCGGATTTACTCACGCCCAGTCATAAAACGAGATGGAAAGGAATTCAGTTTGCAATTCGGTTGCATCAACCATTAACACCGAGGCCCCCAACCATTAAAACGAAGGTAATGGAGGTCGGATTGGCTTTTAGTTGCAGCTGGATTAGTATTCCCCATTAAAACGCAGACCACGAACACATTAAAACGCAGGGAAAACGAAAAGCCAGATCTAAATAACGCCCCACACCTACCAATAAAAATCTAAAATAAACCATGCCCACGCATACCAAGCGCTGAAATGAATAATGCCCCTGCATATCAAAAAAAAAAACGCCCACGCCCACAGTCATCATCAAACCGTATACAACTACCAAAGAAGAAAAACACGCCCAATACAAATGCAAACGCTTCAAATGCAGTTCAATAAAAATAAAAATAAAAATGTGCAGTGGGTACATCGCCCAGTTCTGCACGAAGATCACGTTTAACGCGGATCAATAACAACCAAAACGCGCAATGGGTACACAACCCAGTCTGCGCGAGGATCAATAACACGCCCATTCTCGTGCAAATCGCCCAGAATACATGGCCATTAACGCGCCCAGCAACAAAGCAATTCGTCCAAATTACAGTGGTAATTAACATGCCCAAAACCATAAAAGAAAAACGTGGATCATTACCCTGTAACTCTCCGTTCAATCGCCCAATATCATCAAAAGCGCAGACTTTTAAACACAGATGATAAAAACTCGGATTATAAAAAAACAACAACGCCCAACATCATTTTTAAAAATGCCCAATGTCATTTAAAAGCGCAGGTTATTAAAGAATGCAGATTAACAAACGCCCAACATCATTATAAAAAATATAAAAAAAACGCCCATCATCTTCTAAAAATGCAGATTAATAAAAAAACAAACGCCCAACAAGAATGGCTCTCGAAGTATAGTACAACGTCGAATGAGGATTGCTCGCGGTGTAAGGGAAGAACGCCCAATATAATCAGTGGCTAAAATGCCCAATCAAAATGAATAACGCAGCTCATCACTGTCCCTCTATACAGTGGCAAAAAAAACGCCTAGGACAACATGAAAAACACGCAGCTCATAACCGTCCCAATACGGGGTGGCCAAACGCCCCCAAAAACAAATGGAAAACGCGGCTCATTAAACCCTTTTAAAACACAGACCCAAACGCCCCAATGACAGTAAAAACGCAGATCAAATGTAAAACGCCCAACACGCCTACAGTATTTAAAACATCCGTAGTGAATCCCAAGTCTCGGATCGAACCGGCTCTGATACCATATGTAACGTCCCCTTCGTTATGTCTATGAATAGCGAAGTACAATAGGAAATTTTTTTTTTTTTTTTTTAAAAGAACCAAGAGATTAACAACATCACATAATTCATATCAATGCAAAAACACATGACATCATAACGAAAGTGACACATGATCAAACTGTAAACAAACTCTACAATATCATTGCTGAACGAAATTGCAAAATATAATGCCCAACAATCTCATCATATTATCACCAATAACAATAATTTGCCGAATATAAAACGCTTTCTACTTTACCAATTAAAATCGTACCTTTGTCTTACGCCACGTTGGAAGACGTCCCGCGCTCCATGGTGCGTCCCGCGCTCCGTGCCGCGTCCCGCTTGCCGACCGTAGAAGGCTCACCGGTACCTCCCAGCCAAACGCTAGGGGTACTCTACTTCCCCCTTAGCCCCCCGAGCGACAAAGGGGCCACACAAGAACCAGAGATAGACTAGCGTCTCAGCTCGCCTCCACGGCTGAGCTACCACTCCAACACAGCTGAGATAAACCCAACTCCTCACAAGCAACCCGTCAAGCCTCAACTCGGCAGCGTAACGTTACGCTAACCGTTCCCCCCTTTCTTCCTTCCTTTCCCCTCCT
>ML806737.1:158259-187985 GCA_009831015.1 Picea engelmannii
CCCAACACAACTTCACACCTTCTTTCTTATGCTTTGGGATGTTGTCATGATGCCAAAGTGTGTTTGTTTCACACGTGCAATAATGAACAGTAAGACCCTCTCTGCATGGTGAATGAGAATGATGTACTTCGCAGAGACTTGTCGAAAGGTAGTGACAAAAAATTTGCGCGAGAATCAAAATCAAACCAAGGAGTCGAGTACGCGGTCGTAAGGCGCGATGGAAAATTTTGATGCAGTAGGAGATCGACGTGGTGACAAACAACAATGGTAGGCTCGTCATAGTAGGGAAGTGCGACAGAAAATTCTGGCGTGGTGGTAAGGCGTTGGGATACTTGTCCTGAGATAGAGAATTTAAGTGCAAAAAGAAATCCAGCGTGACAGGAAGAAACTCCAAAGAAAGGAGGTTGACAGCAAGAAAAACTATCGTCTGATGCACCAACTCACAACGAACTCCAATAGGATTTTAAAAATGACTGAGAATGAAGGAGACGCAACAACTTGAATGAAAAGACTCACAATACAAACAATGACAATCAACCTTCGCACAATGAAAGGCTCCAGGACTTGCAGAAAAAACCACAGACAACACACCAATTTGGAAGGTAAAGGAGAAGCATGTAGGGTGACCAGTATTTATACTTGAACGGGCAAGGAATGGAATCATGGCAGAGGACGATAAATCCATTGTGACGAGAAGTTTATAAGCAGGCTAAATATTTGTGCAACAAACTCACACGACAGGTACACTTTAAATTGTGCAAAGTAAAAATGATAAGAGCGACATAGTATACGTGATATGAGTGTCGTGCTTGTTTACCTTTCTAACTTCATAATTAGGTGATGATGGTCATTATATCCATCGACATGACCTTTACCCCAACAACTTACCTCGACCTCTGGCACGTAAATTCCCCCTTTCTGACAGGACTTGATCTTATGGAAAAATGACCTTTACAAGTCACACATAACTAATCATTACGCCCTTTCCCAACTTCAAGTGCAAGCCCCGCTACTTGCTGATTTCGACCCATTCGTTATTCAGAACCTGAATTCACACGCTTCGACACATGAACTATGACTCATCTAATACTGACTCTAACTGTAAAAATTACGGTTCTAATAGTTGGCTCTAATGGGGATGTTATCATCCCGGTGAGATGGAAAAGAACAACAGACCAGGTACCTGACCATTGGACTTTATTTGATTTATAAACTCTAAAATAACGAAAAGACTCATCCCAGACCTTCTTGACAAAGTTATGACCAGACTCAGCATAAACTTAGGGCCTTCACTTCAGACTTCAATTTTCTATTGACTACTGACTCGAAACGCCTTCTTTGAAAAAATAAAAAAATGGCTATTTACAATGACATGACAGACTGAAAAAGACTTACTAAACTAGATAATGTTTGAGGAACCTGCCATTAATAGGCCCCCCATAAGTGATCTCCCCATTAAGTTCTTATAGTAAATATGAATTGTTCCTATGATACGTGGCAATTTTGAATGGCCCCATCCAAAGATGATCAAACTTTCCATGCTTCCCCTTGTCTTCATTCCTCGCGTCCCACTTAAATATTGTTGGCATCTCTACACAATTTCACTATTTGAACAACAAACGACACTTTCTGTAGCTGCCTTCACCTCATCTTGTAAATATTATCATTTGGAGATTATTACTGGATTATAAAAGATGTTCATTAATTATTTAAAATTTGTGTTTTCATTTTGTTTCATGTTTGATTCATGACTGAAAGCATGAATCAAACATGAAAACTTAGTTTCGTATTATATTCCTATTCAAAGCATTCTTTTTAAAGGGTCATTGTGCTTAGATCTTTTCTAAATCTAACATTTGAATGACTTACCTTTTGAATGTTGATATGATTTAGTTGGTTTGCATTTAAAATATGAACATTTTTGTGTTAATATATTTAAACCATTTGCAAATCAACTATAGTCGTGCTAGTCATGAGATTTAATGCGCAAATATCATACCTTGTACTTAATCATTTTGCTGACAGAGTAAATTAAAAAGCTTGTCATTATGGGTTGAGGGTTTTTCATGCTTTGTATGCGAGGGTTTCATTACCAGGTATGGTCAAGAATCATGACCAAACCCTCGGTGTTATACTATGATTGCACAAAGATTTTGTTTTGTTTGTTTTCATTTTATCCGCTCAGATTTGTTTCTTTTACTCCTACCATCCAAACCCATAACTGTTTCGGGTCACCCCTATTACAGTCCAGTCATATTTGTAATGGCCCTTATTGTTCGATTGGAGCTAAATGGATGCCAAGCACTGCTCTGTCACGATGATGCAATCGAATATTTGAGAGGTCAAGGCTGGGATGCCTTCATAAAAAGGTTTGAAGGTTATAACCTTCATGTGGTTAAAGAATTTGAATAGACTTTTGATGGGTGTAGGGCGAAAATTGGAGATATCCAGTTAGAGGTCACTGAGGAGTTTGTGAGTGAAGCCACAGGGATTCCATCCACTGGTGAGAAGTGGTTCAAGAACTCAAAGATCGAAGAAGTGCCATGGAGCCTCTTCATGACCTCCAGGAAAATCAATTGTTGTGAAAAAGGTATCCCTATTTCTTTAGTTAAATCTAGATGGCATGGTCTGCTTTTGATCCTCAAACAGTTTGTGACCTGTGAGGGTCGTTATGGTATAGTTTTTCTCTATCATATACAGTTACTTATGCACTTCATAGGTTTTCATTTGAATGTTCCTTTCTATTTGCTGAGAATCCTATACAAGATGACTAAAAGATATAAAAAACAGAGCCTCGACTCTAGTCTCTTTCACCACGACTTAATTAAAATGTTGTTGGTTCACTATTTGACAACCTTGGGTGATTGTTGGGATGGATTTTTAAGTAGAAATGGATTTTCTACAACCATTCCTATAGAAACCTTTATTTCGGGTGAACCACTGATAAGAAAACAATTTGACTTTTCAAGTAATGAGCCAGAACCTCTAAAGAGAAACTCTCAAGACAAGGCAATACCCAGTCAGTCTTCACATGGGCAAGAGGATTTTGGTTCCGAGTTGATCGAAACCCATATGCATGAATTAATTGTTGTCCATAATGCCACTGTAAAATTCAATAGCAAAAAGTCTCACGATCAGGCAAAACAAAAACACATGGCTCTAGGTTTTCAAAACAAAAGAGTTGGTCGCCTCATTTTGAGAAATTTAAGGAATCAATCTAAACCTCATTTGAGCTTGATCGACCCGATTGAGGTCAATGAGGTCTCAAATCTCGAAATTGAAGACTTCTTGGCAGAAGAAGATCTGGATTCTCAGAGATCCAATCCTGCTCGACTGTATGACTTTGTTAATAATCTTCCACTGTGTCTCGAGGGTAAAGATGGGTTTACTAGTATTAAGCTTGGTTAAGGGCACGTAACAGGTAGTATTAATACAACCAGACTTGACTGTACACTTCGCCAACATATCGTCCCTCCTATGCAATGTGAGGTTTGCCTACATTGGATTGAACGATACTATATTGATATTCCCATCCTCCAAGCTCGGATTAAAATACTCACAGCTCACAGTGAATTACAAAAAAAAGAAAATCACGACCTTAGAGAAAACACAAAGAGACAAGCTAAGCGCCTTAAGAAGACATGTAACATTGTGATAAAAAATGAAGACAGTGTTAATTCCATAATCAATTCCGATCTATTCTGATCCATGTTTAGTCGTTGGTTCAAATGGTAAAACGATTTTCCCCTCTTATTGCATTTATGTTATCTTTTTGAATCAAATCGGTTTAAAATTAGATTTCTTTAGCCAAGTCATTTTTAAATAAAAAATTAGTAATTAGTTGTTAATAAATTATCTAACTTGTTCCTCTTTCGTTTTCAGGACATGGTAGATTTTGATGTTGATTTTCTGAGGTGGAACATGTTCGATTTAGATGATTAGTATCTCTTTCTTGTTTATTTTGTAAGAAAGAAAAACTTTATTAATTTTTGAAAATAAACAATTCAGTTGTGAGTGGTTGTATGCTCTCCATTTTTGTAATATTTTGATCTCATGAGATCTTATCCTATCCCAAGAGATAGGAAGGTGAGATTTCAGAAAACACTTTAAATACTCTTCTTTTTGTAAGTGAAAGGCATCTTGGCCTGGAACCAATTATGGACGAATGATTTTTCAGGACTTAATGGAACAACGTACAACATTTTGGCTTTAGTCCATTGTGAATGTTGTTTCATTGATGTTTTGTTTTCTTTGATCTTGGGATATTAATATGTTGTGTAGCTTTAGACTCAATAACATGTTATGTTCTATGATATTCATGCTGTATATGTCGTTCATGATTTGTTGTTCCATATGTGATAACTGTGATCATCAGTCTCAATTTTGATGTCAAGATTTTTCTTTGATGTTTTTATTGATACATAAATACGAATGTTTCACACAAAGATTTCTCTGATTGTAATCATTCGTAATTATAAGATTACTATATCACATGTGTTCGACACTCTGTTATTAAACCCTGCATGCCAATATATTCTTTGAATTTATTCAGGAAAAATTCAGTATAAGTCTACTGGAGATTTATTTCAAAGGCGGGGCAGCTAGATGCTCTTGGTTCGTACAGAGGCACAAACACATCTAACAAACTAATATCAGGTTAGCTTCACCTGCTTCTAATTTCTGTCATTTTTGTATTAGTGAAACATGAAAGTTTAGATCTACTTTGACCATCTGTACATATTTGTTTCATAACTTAGTTAATTTAAGTTTTATTAGGTTTATAATTAGAAAAAAAGAAAATATAAAAATGTGCTTTCTTTATCTGCTTCTCAAAAACAATTATCTTTACATTGATTTTGTAAGTTTCCATTTAAGCTTGCAACCTGTAAATTTTGTTCATAAGTGATATTTTGATGTTCTCTTTCTCTGCTTAAATGCATTTACAATATATATGTGTGTGTGTGTGTGTGTGTGTGTGTGTGTGTTATAGTTTTAACATTAGTTAGTTTATTTCCTTTCTTTAATTTAGGACCTTAGATTGGCTAACGGAGCCATTAAACTAGTCAGAATAGGTTACACCAAATGGTTTGGGTTACTTAGACTTCCCCGAACCGGACTTTTTCTTCCAGTTGACGGCTTGTCAATTTTTCCCATCAACAGAAGGCGCTAGAAGGAGTGCCTGAATTCAATTGATGGCACGTGAAGGTCGCAAGACTCCTCCCCCAAACACTCGCTCCCTTGTAATAACACGTAGTCGCTCAGACAACAACGTTACTTTTGAAACAACAACTACCTCAAAAAAAAATCCTAAGATTCCCGTTGAGCCGGTGACACCAAATCCCCAAGGGGCCGACATACAAGAAATTGTTTGTCAGTCACTCATAAGGACACACAATGATTTAGCCCATATCAGGCAGCCTGGTAGGCCACTAAATAAATCCCTTGAATTCTCAGATATCTGAGAACAACTTGAAGGCACTAGTCTGCTCCAAAACCCGTTACGTGAACACACTACTAATCCTATCGAGACACCTATTCTTGGAGCCGGGGGATCTGGTATTCCAACTTCCCCACCTCATTCATCTCCATCCTCTTCAGGAGGAGAATAATCTGAGGAAGGCAGTTCCTCGTTTGAATCATCTCAGCCTTCGACAACACCAACACCCATGGCAAACCAAAATAATCCCGCTAGACCCTGGCTCGATCAAGATGTCGTGGTTGTACCCAGACCTCAACACCCATTACCAAAACACCCAGAGAAATGGTTACCCAAGTTTGATCCAGATTCTAAACAATCTGTTGAAGATCACATAAAGAAGTTTATGTTGGCCATTAGACTCCGAAGTGTAGAGCATGAATATGTAGTATGCAGACTCTTTCCTTATACATTTGAGGGCAATGCCTCCACATGGTATTTCGCCCAACAACCCTAAACCATTGTCTCTTGGGACAAATTTGAAACCTGTTTCTTAGAGAAATTTGGAGACGATAAATCTCCCAAAGTCTTGGTTATGGAACTCTCCAGTCTAAAAATGAATTCTAAGGACAAAGTAAAAGATTTTAACTAAATATTTCTTACATTAAAGAATAAAATTCCCGCAGATTCAATGCCTGCTGAAAGTCTAATTGTCGCCTATTACACCAAGGCCCTACATAATAACATAGAAATTTGGGTCAAAAGGTCTAAAAAAAACACACTTTTGGAAGCCTTTGAGGAGGCAAGCCAAATTGAAAGGGATATATTAAGCTTAAAAGACAATCTCCATAGTGAAGCTGAAACAACTTCATCCTCTAAAAAATATATAGAAATCCTTACTAGGCCTCCCTAAGCCAAAAGCCAACCAGAAACTTTAGACCTAGAAAGCTTGCAAAAGGATTTCCAAAAATTATTGAATCAAGTCGTAGACTTGAAGAGATCGGTCGAGGAGGCATCCTCAAGCAAAGGAAGTTTTAAACCTCCTTTCAGAAAGCCATTTCCCCCAACAAGACAAACCAGACCACTAAAGGTCTTAATTTCGAAAGCTTGCAGTACGCTTTTCAAACCATTCTTGAAGCACATGATAATTCTGCTTCTACCCCTCTTGAAAGTTCTGAAGACATAGTTGAGGAAGAAGTATTAGAATATGAAGAATCAGCCCACAATATCTTCAATCACTTTTCTGACAGTATCTTTCAAGCAATTTTTGAAACTATCCACCTCTACAACACAAGAAAAAAAACTCAGAACAAACCTTCTTCTAAAGTAAGTAATAATGCCTTTCCAAAGCGGTCAAAGCAAGATGAAATAAAACAGAGTTTAGTAGCCCCAGTTTTAGAATATGACTTAATTGAAGATTTGAAAAAACTAAGGGCTAATATTTTTGTTTTCAAGCTTTTGAAATTTTCTCTGATTTTGCAGAAAATGCTTCAAAGTATCACAGAAAATAGTAAAAACAATGATCCTAGAAGCAAGAAAACTGTAGAAATTAGTTCTAAAACAACCAAAAATATCCCTTCTAAAATGACATCCCAACCTCCAGAAAAAAGGGATTTAGCTGAAAAAACTATATCAAATGTAGATAAAACTGTTTTAGGGACAACGACAAAAAATTAGCAGAATTCTGCTATGAACACTCGTAAAAATGTCCCACCTTTTTTTGTTAACCTTTGAAATTTTTAATAGGAATGTATATAATTGTATGGTCGTTTCTGGCACATCATCGAATGTGATGCCTTTATCTGTTTGTCAAAAAATTGATGCAGAAGCTCAACCTTCTGATCTTAAAATCATTCAGCTTGATCAGATGAACGTTAAGGTAATCAGTGAACTTAAGAATGTTCTGGTTAGGTTATCTTCTAATCCCAAGGTTCACCAAATTATTGACATCATTGTTTCTGAAATCCCTGAAGTCTATGTTTTTTTTTTAAGCAGGGACTAGTCCGAACAACTGCATGGTTACTTTGCCACATATTGGCCTCATTTGTGTCTGCCGAAAAATGGACGCCCCAATAAAAGGATAAATCGTGAATGCTATCTTAAGCACACCATGACGGATCTAAATGATGCAAACAAACCTTTTACTGCATCTACTAATTCACTTCAAATGCAGGGAATGAACACCTTCTTTGGTAACTTCATGTCCAAAATTTCCCCTTTCACTGATCCTAGGCAACAATCAGAACTTATGACATGTACTTAGTCACTAGCTTTGCCAAGTGTGTCAAACACTGCTAATGAAGCTCAAATCTGGTCGTTGTACTTTGACAGATCCAAATCCAAAGAAGGAGTCGGTGCAGGATGTGTACTCATCGATCCCGTAGGTAATAAGACTTTCATTGCCTATTGATTAGAGTTTGAGTGCACTAATAATATCGCCAAATATGAAGCGCTTCTACAAGGGCTTAAGAAAGCTTTGGATATGGGCATAACAAATTTAATGGCATTCGGTGATTCAGAAATCGTGGTCAGGCAGGTAAGAAACTCCATACATTGCTTGTCACCACATCTGAAAAGTTACCAAACTGAGGTAGGGAATTTAATACAAAAATTTTAAGCTTTTAAGATAAATTCCTTTCCTAGTCTAAGTAATTCGAAGGTTGATTTGTTGGCTAATGTCGCTTCTAAACTATTACCCACATAAGGTCTTTCTCCTAATGCATTTTCAATTGAATTATTGTTTAGGCCGCCGATCCCGGATAACATTACCAAGAGTGTTCGACGATGACCAACAAATCATCAACTTCTTACATATGGAGGATACTTTCCAAGGTGCAATCATCGATGAAGGCAATCACGATGAAAACCTTCGTAACTTTACGGTAATATCGGATCCTATATCTCCTGAATTGACATCTGATTTGGTAAACTCTATCCCTAAATTTGTTGTAAGACTAGAAATTTTTTATGACCTGCATGATAAATTTAGAGGGTCAATTAATTGTAAAATGAACAGTTCTTCTTTGACTTATGAAACGATAAATTTAGGGACTAAATAAAACCCTCAAAATATTAACTTGGGAACGAGATGCTCTGAGCAAGAATGATCTGCTTTTATTAAATTGTTTAAAGAATTGAAATATGTTTTTGCCTGGACATATGATGATTTAAAAAAATTTGATCCTAATATAATACAACATATCATCCCCATGAAACCACAAACTCAGCCTTTTCAGTAGAAATTAAGAAACATGCACCCCAAGTTGGAACCCACTGTCAAGAAAGAAATGAATAAATTACTAAATGCAAAGATAATTTTCCCGGTGAGACACACATAATGGGTGTCTAATCTAGTTCCTGTAAGGAGGAAAAGTGGTGAAATTCGACTCTGTGTCGACTTTCGTAAGTTGAATTGAGCCCCTGATAAAGATAATTATCTCGTTCCTCCAATGGAATAAATTCTTCAACATGTGTCCGGTTCCGAAAGACTATCTCTGTTAGATGGTTTTTCAGGGTACAACCAAGCCCTCATGTCTCCCTCGGATCATCTCCAAACCACTTTTCATACCCTATGGGGGAATTATGCCTACATGAAGATGCCTTTTGGGCTTATAAATGTCGGGGCCACTTTCCAAAGAGCAATGGAAATTGCTTTTCGTGGTCTCCTAAATCAATCGGTAGTGGTCTATCTTGACGATGTTACCGTTTTCTCTAAAAACAAGAAAGATCACTAGTCTCACCTTAGGGCTGTCCTAGAACGATGTCGTAAGTACGACATATCCCTCAACCCTAAGAAATCAGTCTTTGTAGTAGAGCAAGGAAAACTACTTGGGTTCATAGCATCCAAATATGGAATGATCATCGATCTCGAAAGAACCCAAGTTATTGCCCAACCCTCTCCCCCCTCCTCCGAAAAATCGATGTAGTCCTTTTTGGGCAAGATTAATTTTGTCGGAAGATTTGTCCCAAGTTTCTCAGAAATGGTAAGACCATTACAAAGTTTAATTAAAAAGAATGTTTAGTATCGTTGGGGACCACAGGAAAGTCATGCTTTTGATTCCATCAAAAAATCCATAGTGGAAGCCCCTTCCTTGATGAGTTTCGATTTCTCGCAAGATTTCACTCATTACACTTTCACCTCTGATCGATCTTATGCTACTATGTTAACACAAAATAATTATGAAAGCAATGAAATGCTTATTGCCTTCATGAGATCAGCTTTAAAAGGGGCAGATCTAAAATACCCAACTATAGATCAACATGCATATGTTGTTTTTAAAGTAGTGAAACACTTCCGATCATATTTGCTGAAATCCAGAACTAAAGTCATCGTTCCTTAACCTGTTGTAAGAAACTTGTTAGTACAAAATGAATTAGGTGAAAAACGGGCAAATTGGATGACATCGTTACAAGAATATGACCTCGAAATAACTCTTGCACAAATTGTTAGACGTCAAGGCCTATGTAAACTAGTGGTTGATTCAGTTGAAGAACAGGAAAGTTAAATTAACATCTCAACTGTAAATCAACACAACGAGAAACAAATCTGTTGTACACAAGTTGTTGCTAATTCTTGGTATGATGATATTTAATTTTATTTGACGCATGGATCTTCTCCTCGCTATCTTGATCCTAAAAATAGAAGAGCACTCAGGTTAAAATCTGCATCTTTCCAGTTCATAAATGATGTATTGTTTAGAAAGAATTTCGACGGTGTTCTTATGCGTTGTTTGGAAAAAGATGAAGCAGAGAAAGTACTATCTGAACTTCATGCAGGTGAAGTTGGTGGACACTTCGGTGGATACACCACAACTCTTAAAGTTTTAAGAGCTGGGTACTATTGGCCACTTTGTTCAAAGATGCCCATACTCTATGTCGTAAATGTATAATTTGCCAAAAGGCTGCAGGACGGGTCAAGAAGGCAACATTTCCTTTGCAGCCTGTCACTGTAGATTCTCCTTTTTCAGTAATGGGGTCTTGACATCATAGGACCAATTAACCCTTCTTCTTCACAACAACACAAATATATCATTACAACACAGATTAATTTACCATATGGTCCGAAGCTGCACCTTTGAAAGTGGTAAACACGAATAAGGTAGTATCTTTCCTTAACTCTAATATCATTACTAGATTCATCATTCCTGAATGTTTAGTCTTTGATAACACATCTTATTTCTTATCCCTGGATATGAATGTATTCGCTTTAGAAAAATGGATTAAATTGAAATATTCTGCCAGCTACTACCCCCAGGGAAATGGCCTAGTAGAATCAACAAACAAAAATTTGATCAAGATCATTAAGAGGATAGTTTCTAAAAATCACAAGAACTGACACAACACACTATTTAATGCACTATGGGCTGATAGAGTGACACCAAAAACCTTCGTTGGAAATTCCCCTTTTTTCCTTGTCTACAGAAGAGAAGCAATTCTCCCTTCACATGTTTTGCTTCCCTCTTTGCAATTATCGCAGAAAGTTCAAGAGGAGGAATTCCCTCCCCTTGAAAGTCGAATTAATGCCTTATTAAAACTAGAGGAAGTGAGAGCACAAGAAAAGAAGAAGTTGAATCAACATCAACATATTGTAAAATACTAGTTTGATTCAAACTCCTCTTCAGACAGGAACTTCGAGGTAGGAGACTTGGTTCTCAAATGGGATAAACCCCACGAGGTAAAAGGGGAGCACACCAAGTTCCATAACCTTTGGTTGTGGCCATTCGTAATCGCTGAAAAACTAGGTCCCAACTCTTTCCATCTACACAATTTGGAGGGACAACCAGACACCTTCCTGGTGAATAGCCAAGCTCCCAAAAGATATTTCTCCTGATGATTCCAAATCCACTTCTCTGTACATATTTCTCTGTTTTAAGTTTTAAGTTTTTATTTTTATTTTTTTTTGGTTCTTTTCATTTTGTTTGTTTTCATTTCTTTTTGATTAAATTTATGTCTGTGTCACCATTCAGTTCATGAAAGGAAACCAGAATGCCTCATCATAAAGAAACAATCAAGGTCATTTCAAAGTATCAGTGCTATAAATTGTTGAAACTCAGACTAGCAAAAGAAACTTCATGTTCAAAATAGTCTTCCTGGTTTCACTTTATAATCATGAGAAGATACAATCATCATTAAAACTCTTTATGTTGTCCCTGTTTCTAAAGAAAACAACTCAAGTATGCCTACCTGTCCTCGAAAAATTATTCTTATCAGAAAACTAAATTCAAATCATGATGAAGGTCATAAAGCGAAAAATTAAGCTGGAAAATATCAAGTGTTTCAGAATCTGAAATTTTCAACATCACCCCTCTCTCCTGATGATCATAAAAAATTGTAAATAACTTCTAGAGACTTGTGGGAAGTGTCTGTAAACCCGTCGAGATACTGAACAGGTCTGCAGGAAGCGGATAAATGCATACATGATGCCAAGACAACTTCGTCGAGGTATTGAACAGGCCTACTGGTAGCGAAGCAATGTCAGGTTCAAGAAAATTATTTGCTATAAATTTTGATATTAATTGTAAAATATCCTTCATTTTGAATGGACAATTCTTGGATAGGGTAGAGGTATCAGAGTGGGTTAATTGACATCCCTGCCGAGGCTATGGACGCCTACTGGTAGCAACGACCCTGTCAACAATATCAGAGTCATTGGCCTAAATATCATCTCTCTCGTAATTAAAACTTGTCACCATATTGCATTTGGATAGAAAGATATCTGACACTAGATTGTATGATGTTTTTGAGTTTGATTGGGATGCTTGACTTGCTATCGACTAATCTTTAATTTTAAACCTTTCTGATCTATCCTAACATGAATTCTCTGGTGATGAAGAGATAACTGCTTCGCTCAGTAAGTCACCATTGTTGGAAGCCCTACACGATTTCACTATTTCAACAACAAACGACACTTTCTGTAGTTGCCTTCACCTCATCTTGTAAATATTATCATTTGGAGATGATTACAGGATTATAAAATATGCTCATTAATTCTTTAAAATTTGTGTTTTCGCTTTGTTTCATGTTTGATTCATGACTGAAAGCATAAGTCAAACATGAAAACTCAGTTTCGTATTATATTCCTATTCAAAGCATTTTTTTTAAAGGGTTATTGTGCTCATATCTTTTCTAAATCTAACATTTGAATGACCTACCTTTTGAATGTTTTGAATGTTGATATGATTTAGTTGGTTCACATTTGAAATATGAACATTTTTTTGTTAATATATTTAAACCATTTGCAAATCAACTATAGTCATGCTAGTCATGAGAATTAATGCGCAAATATTGTACCATGTACTTAATCCTTTTGTTGATAGAGTAAATTAAAAAGCTTTTCATTATGGGTTGAGGGTTTTTCATGCTCTGTATGTGAGGGTTTCATTACCAGGTATGGTCAAGCATCATGACCAAACCCTTGATGTTTATACTATGATTTCACAGAGATTTCGTTTTGTTTGTTTTCATTTTATCCTCTCGGATTTGTTTCTTTTACTCCTACCATCCAAACCCAGAACTGTTTTGAGTCGCCCTTGTTAAAGTCGATTCATATCTATGATGGCCCCAGTTGTTCGATTGGAGCCGAATGGCTGCCAAGCACTGCTCTATCACGATGATGCAATCAAATATTTGAGAGGTCAAGGTTGGGATACCTTCATCAAAAGGTTCGAAGGTTATAACCTTTATGTGGCTAAGGAATTTGAACATACTTTTGATGGGTGTAGGGAGAAAATTAGAGATATCCAGTTATAGGTCACTGAGGAGTTTGTGAGCGAAGCCACGTGGCTTCCATCCACTGACAAGAAGTGGTTCAAGAACTCAAAGATCGAAGAAGTTCCATGGAGCCTCTTCATGACCTCCAGGAAAATCAATTGTTGTGAAAAAGGTATCCCTATTTCTTTAGTTAAAGCTAGATGGCATGGTCTGCTTTTGATCCTCAAACAGTTTGTGACATGTGAGGGTCATTATGGTCTAGTTTTTCTCTATCATATATGGTTACTTATGCACTTCATAGTTTTTCATTTGAATGTGCCTTTCTATTTGCTGAGAAGCCTGTACAAGATGTCTAAAAGGTATAAAAAACAGAGCCTCGACTCTAGTCACTTTAACCACGACTTAATTAAAATGTTGTTGGTTCACCATTTGACAACCCTGGGAAATTGTTGGGATACATTTTTAACTAGAAATGGCTTTGCTACAACCATTCCTATAGAAACCTTTATTTCGGGTGAACCACTGATAAGAAAACAATTTGACTTTTCAAGTAATGAGCCAGAACCTCTAAAGAGAAACTCTCAAGACGAGGCAATACCCATTCAGTCTTCACATGGGCAAGAGGATGTTGGTTCTGAGTTGATCGAAACCCATATGCATGAATTAATTGTTGTCCATAATGCCACTGTAAAATTCGATAGCAAAAAGTCTCACGATCAGAAAAAAACAAAAATACATGGCTCTAGGTTTTCAAAACAAAAGAGTTGGTCGCCTCATTTCGAGAAATTTAAGGAATCGATCTAAACCTCATTTGAGCTCGATCAACCCAATCGAGGTCAATGAGGTCTCAGATCTCAAAATTGAAGACTTCCTGGCAGAAGAAGATCCAGATTCTCAGAGATCCAATCCTGCTCGACTATATGACTTTGTTAATAATCTTCCACCGTTTCTCGAGGGTAAATATGGGTTTACTAGTATTAAGCTTGGTCAAGGGCACGTAACAGGTAGTATTGATACAACCAGACTTGAATGTAAACTTTGCCAACATATCGTCCCTCCTGTGCAATGTGAGGTTTGCCTACATTGGATTGAACGATACTATATTGATATTCCCATCCTCCAAGCTCGGATTAAAACACTCACAACTCACAGTGAATTATTGACAAAAGAAAATCATGACCTCAGAGCAAACACAAAGAGACAAGCTAAACGCCTTAAGAAGACATGTAACATTGTGATAAAAAATGCAGACAGTGTTAATGCCATAATCAATTCCGAGCTATTCTGATCCATGTTTAGTCATTGGTTCAAATGGTAAAATGATTTTTCCCTCTTATTACATTTATGTTATCTTTTTTAATCAAATCGGTTTAAAATTAGATTTCTGTAGCCAAGTCATTTTTAAATAAAAATTTAGTAATTAGTTGTTAATAAATTATCTAACTTGTTCCTGTTTCATTTTCAGGACATGGTAGATCTTGATACTGATTTTCTGAGGTGGAACATGTTCGATTTAGATGATTAGTATCTCTTTTCTGTTTATTTTCTAAAGAAAGAAAAACTTGATTAATTTTTGAAAATAAACAATTCAGTTGGGAGTGGCTGTATGCCCTCCATTTTTGTAATATTTTGATCTCATGAGATCTTATCCTATCCTAGGAGATAGGAAGGTGAGATTTCAAAAAACACTTTAAATACTCTGCATTTTGTAAGTGAAAGGCATCTTGGCCTGGAACCAATTATGGACGAATGATTTTTCAGGACTTAATGGAACAACGTACAACATTTCGGCTTTAGTCCATTGTGAATGTTGTTTCATTGATGTTTTGTTTTCCTTGATCTTGGGATATTAATATGTTGTTTAGATTTAGCCTCAATAACATGTTATGTTCTATGATATTCATGTTGTATATGTCATTCATGATTTGTTGTTCCATATGTGATAACTGTGATCATCAGTCTTAATTTTGATGTCAAGATTTTTCTTTGATGTTTTTATTGATACATAAATACGAATGTTTCACACAAAGATTTCTCTGATTGTAATCATTTGTAATCATAAGATTACTATATCACATGTGTTCGACACTTTGTTATTAAACCCTGGCTACCAATATATTCCTTGAATTTATTCAGGAAAAATTTAGTATAAGTCTATTGCAGATTTCTTTCACAGGCGGGGCAACTGGATGCTCTTGGTTCGTAAAGAGGCACAAACACATATAACAAACTAATATCAGGTTAGCTTCACCTGCTTCTAATTTCTGTCATTTATGTATTAGTGAAATAGGTAAGTTTAGATTGACTTTGACCATTGGTACATCTTTGTTTCATAACTTAGTTAATTTAACTTTTGTTAGGTTTATAATTAGAAAAAAAGAAAATATAAAAATGTGCTTTCTTTATCTGCTTCTCAAAAACAATTACCTTTACATTGATTTTGTAAGTTTCCATTAAAACTTGCAACCTGTAAATTTTGTTCATAAGTGATATTTTGATGTTCTCTTTCTCTGCTTAAATGCATTTTCAATAATTATATTAGAGTATATATATATATATATATATATATATATATATATATGTGTGTGTGTGTGTGTGTGTGTGTGTGTGTGTGTGTGTGTGTGTTATAGTTTTAACATTAGTTAGTTTATTTCCTTTCTTTATTTTAGGACCTTAGATTGGCTAAGGGAGCCATTAAACCCGTATGAACAGGTTACACCAAACGGCTTGGGTTACTTAGACAACTTCAGACCAGAATTGTTCTTCTAGTTGATGGCTTGTCAATTTTTCCCGTCAACAAGTACCAGATCATTTACCTTAAAATCCTCCTCCTTAGTGTGTCTGTCGAAAATTCTTTTCATCATGTCTTGGTGAAGCCGTGAATTGTTGAAAACTTGTTCCCTCATTTTCTGTGCCTGGACCAATTGGTTTATCCTCCTTTGAGTTTCGTTTGGTTCGGTTTCTTGGTCTTGCAACAATATCCTGACTAGAAATCCCAATGAGGTGGGGAAAGCTGCCTCCACACCATATGCAATTTGGAAAGGCGATGTGGAGATGGAATTTTTAGTAGTGATTATGTCAGCCCATTACACGTAGATAAGATTTTTGTACCAAGACTTCTTGTTGTCCTGCATAAGTTTATTAATTATCATGGTTAAAATTTTGTTAGATGACTTCGCCAATCCATTACCTTATGGGTAATAAGCTGTAGAATGTCCCAGAGTTATGTTGTAATCGTTGTAGAACTTCTCCATCTTCTTAGAATTGAACGTCGCTGTATTGTCAGTGATAATATTGACTGGGCAACTGAATCTAGACAAGATATTAGTCTCTAAAAACTAAATCATAACTGTGTCGATAGCTTGCATTGTGGGGACCACTTCTATCCACTTGGTGAAGTAGTCTGTGGCCGTCACTATCCATCTATGATGAGATGAATATGGCAGATGAATCTCTCTTATAAAATCCAGACCCCATGGCATAAATGGTGCTTCGATGTAGATAGGTTTTAAAGGAAGGGGTTGCAACTTTCTTTTCCCATCGAAGATCTGACATTCATGGCAACTGGAAACTTCCTTGTATACATCCGCAAAAATACTAGTCCAATAGAATCCTGCCCTCAAGATTTTGTGTGCAATGGTCTTCCAGTAATGATGTGCCCCAAAGTCTCCTTTGTTAAACTCCTTGATAGCTCGTTCCATATTTTCCTCCAACAAACAATTCAGCAAGATCCCACCTGGATCCTTCCAATACAAAGAATTGTCCAGGATGTAAAACTTAGCTGCTCTGAACTTCAAAAATCAGGCTTTGGTTTTTCTTAACCCTGGAGGATATTGAAAATTCCTTAACACGTAAATAATTTCAGTGTACCAAGGAGAATCGATGAACTTCTGAGATACCCACGGGACCGTTTCTTCTCGTGGATTCTTCGACAGATCAGTAATGAAATTTATTCCCAAAACATCGTAGTTCGACTGCGCCATTAATTTTGTGAGCCCCTGACCCTTAATCAACTTTGTAGGATTTATTTCAAGGTCATATTCCAACATTACTGTGATCCATTTACCCCTTCTCCCTTCAGGATAAGGTTGAGTCAAGATATACTTAACGAAATTTCTAGGCACATAAGCAATGACGCGAGAATGCAATATATAATTTTTGAATTCCTTGAGGGCCTTCACTAAGACATACGCTTGTTTTTCCATGATATCATACCTTAGTAGGGAGTCCCTCAATGTCCTACTCAAATAGGCTATGGGATTTTCTAAATTATGCTCATCCTTCTGTAACAATATGTCAACGATGGTGTGTTCTGAGGCAAAGGAGAACAAGATAAAGTCCTTCGCAAAATGTGGACTTTCTAACACTGGAGATTTGGTTAGTTCCACCTTAATATATTCAAATGAATTCCTAGCGTCAGGAGTCCATTTGATTTCATTACTTTTCCTGAGCATGTTTGTGATTTGCTTTATAATCTCAGCCAAGTTGGGAATGAACCTTCTCAGAAAATTTACCTTTCCTAGGAAAGACTTCACCCCTTTCTTGCTCCTGGGAGTGCCAATCTTCAGAATCCCTTCCACTCTGCTGGGGTCTATCTTTATGAATTCTTTTGAGATGATGTGTCCAAGAAACTTTCCTTCTTGCATCCCAAAGTTTGATTTTTTTTAATTTAATGAGATGCCAAACTTTCTGCCTTTCTGGAAAACCTTCTTCAGATGCTCAAGATGTTGTTCATCGGAATCCAAAAATGTTGATATCATCCAAGTAAATCACGATAAACTTATATTTCTCATCGACAAAGGCTATATCCATGGTCTTTTGACATGTTTTTTCAGCGTTCATAAGCACAAAAGGCATTTTTTCTTACATGAACGTACCCCAAGGTGTTGTAAATGTTGTCTTCTCCCGATAATCCAGGTGCACCATGATCTGGTTGTAACTGGAAAAACCGTTCAAAATCTACATTTTCTGGGATCCAACCACCTTTTGTAGGATGTAATCCATCTTAGGAAGTAGATGGTTTTCTTTTAGAGACACCCTGTTTAGATTTCGAAAGTCCACGCACAATCTTATTTCATCACTTTTCTTTCTGACAGGCACAAGGTTAGCCACCCACTTTGAAAATCTCAAGGAGACAATAATTTTGGCATCAAATAGTTTCTTTACCTCCTCTTCAATCAATGGGAGAAACAAAGGGTTTGTTTCATCTCAACTTTTGCTTGAATAGTTTATGATCCTCCTTGATGGGGATTACATGTTGAATTACTCCAGTGTCATAGAACTTCAAGTCTTCATAACTCCATGCAAAAATGTCAGGGAAATATTTCATGAGGCTGATATACCTCTGTTTGGCTTCTGAACTGAGCATTTTTGGCAGTCTGATTATCTTAGGATTCTCTTGAGTACCGATGTTGCAATCCTCTGTATCTTCATCGTTCAGAGTAATCCTAGGATTTCTGGCTACATCATTTTCATCAAACAATTTTTCTAATGGGACCAAACCTTTGGGGATAATGTTATTTTTTAGATGCACTATATCCCTTCCAGCTATATGATTCTAAAAGGGGTCGTCGTTGTTGTGCGCAGATACGTCTTCATCTTCTTCACAACAACAGTCATCATCAATATTCACGTTAGCGAACTCGTCGCTCATTTGGAGGAATCTCTCTACATGTTTGTCATATTCAAACACCTGCAAATATTTGATGTTATTGGGTATTGTGGGCCTGTGTTTGACTTCGATTTCATGCTTCTTATTTGAAAAAATGGGGATTTTGAACATCAAAGATGAGGTGGCCAGAGCATCTGCAATTTAATTTTTCCCCTTGGGGATCACTGAAAAATTGTACTCTGAAAACTCTTCAAGGAGATCCAGCACTAGATTTCTATATGCTCTTAGTCTGGGATGCTTGGACTTGTATATACCCTTTACCTCATTTATGATGAGCTTAGAATCTGCATGCAGTGCTATCCTTTTAGTTCCCAATTCCTTTAAAGTTCTCAAACCCAAAATTAGTGCCTCATATTCGGCCATATTATTTGTACAATCAAAAGTGAGCTTGTAAGAGAAATGTTTTGTACCCATTTTGTGAGGGTTAATCCACACACTAGCTTCGACTCCTCTACAGAAATATCCATCAAATCTCATGTGCACGATTTCTATGATCGACGCTTTCCTTTGTTCGATGCTTGGTATTTTCTTCGACAATCATGACAGTCGTTGGATCCCCCTCTTCAAAACTCAAGTTATTATAAAAAAATAAAGGAGCCAACTTAGGTGTTGACATGGTGGATAAGATGATTATTCGATTGGGTTTTGTTACTCACCTTGTACTTGAGCAACACCTCTTTGTAAAATCTCCTTTCTTGGATGAAAACAAGGATGGTAGCATAAGACATGTCCATCTGCAAGGTTCCCTTTAATTTTGCGGCCCAAGATCTAGATAACAACATCCCTAATTTTGGGGGAATGTCGACAACCACCACCACGTCCATGACCAAATTTTTCGATGGAATTTGAGATAATGGCATGACCAAGTCTTTGATCAGACCCAAACATTTCACCTTTCTTGAGTTGAAAGAGAAAATATATTTATAAGTTCTAGTAACGTCCAACCCTAACTCATCCATGACCACCTTGGGCATGAGATTTATCTACCTCTTTGACGCTTGTTTGCTTACTTGCCTCATGTGCTTTCTTTAGGAATTGTTCCTTTGATTTTCCTTTCTCTGTCGCATCCCTTGCTGAATTATCTTTCTTTGGTTGGCTTGAAGAAGGAGCGTTCACCTAGGGTTCCTTTATGGGATTTGTCTTCGGAGGTTTTGCGAGTGTCCTTTTACTTCTGAGGTTATATTGCTTCTGAAACTGCATGATTTCATTGTGATATCCCTTCCTGAACTCCTCTATTTTTGAAGACAATGTATCATCATTCTCCAGCATAAACTCATCATTCGTATCCATAAACGGATCGTGTTCTCCTTTTGTTAAGAACACACATGTATCTGTATCATCGCAACAATGCATATGGTCTTGGATCATTTGAGTAAAATATTCATTTTCATAGTTTTTATGGAAAGGAGGTCTTATATGCTGATCACCTTGATCTCTCTGGTCCCTTTGCCTAATTTGCGAAACTTGATCTCTTCTAAAATTTTGATTTCTGGGATGGAAATCATTTTTCTCCCTGGTGGCAGGATTTTTTTCCACATACATCCTTTCCATGGTCTTCATCATCAAGTAATTTTTTTTGTCTGACAATTGAGATGTAGAGGACTGCACGTCCCCTTGGGGATTCTTCCCATTTCTATCAAAATTTTGATTGATTTTTCTCGACGCCATCGAATTTACTTCAACTTCAATTATATCGCTCATCATATCACCCAAGGTATTAGATCCTCTTTCTCTCAACAACAAGGTAAAGTCACTGTTAAAAGAATCAGCGTATCAAAGCTGGGTAGCTCTGGGAGGTAGTTTGACCTCCATGGGGATTGAATTATAAAATTTCATGAATCTGGCCGAAAACTCTTGTAATGTTTCCTCTCGTGATCTTTTTATATTGTTGTACCGAGTTAGTAATTATAGAGGATTCTTTGTATCGCCCCATCTAGCAAGAAACAATGTTTCGAAAGTAGCAAAATCAAGGGTGATCGTCGCTTGAAGGGCCTTGAACCACTTTTTGACCTCCCTTGAGAGGCTCTGCGCTAACAATATTATTTTTGCATCCTCATGATTGACCTCTTCCAGGTCGATGAAATCATTAAACCAATCCAAGTGCTTTTGGGCAGAAGTATTTCCTTCGACATCATATAACTTGATCCTTTGATTATAGTTCTAGGGAAAATCATGTAATTGGGTCGGTAAGGAAAGCAGGGAGAATCTGGCGGCCATGAATCTAGGAGGGTTTTTCACCAGTTGGATGGTCCGAGTGGGGATTATGACAGTTCGTAGAGGGTTAGTTGGTATCATAGAGTGGAACTTTTTCTCATCGAAAACTATTTCATCCAAATAGGATTTTGATCTGGACCTGAATAAAGTTTGTTCAAATAGTAAATCGAAGTAAAGGTCGTCGATGCTTTGTACTTTGTCTTTGGGTAAATATAGGTTTCTGTCCAGGTAATAGAATGGGTATGGTATTTTTTCCTTTCCTTTGCATAGAATTTTTTCGGGATCAGACACGGGTGCTACAAGTTATGGATCAAGGTTTGCTCTGGTATAAACTTTCTTTGGAGCCAGGATTTCTTATTCTGACTATTCCATGCTACTGGTCTTATATGTTAGAGTCGCCAGGGTAAAAATAAGTTTCATCCAATACAAGTGTCTGACCCACTATTACCATCAGGGGTCAAAACTACAACTTTAGACGTTTTCCCAGGGAAATTTTTTTCAATTTCATTCCCGACAATGACGCCAAAATGTTAGCACTCTTTAAATTTACTGGGATGAGAAAACAAATGACAGAGGTAACCTATAGACCAACTTTAAGACTGGAAACTAGCCTTTCCAATCTAGAGAGGGCTCTCTCTAAGACTTAGTCTCTAATAGATAATGACTTTGAATTTTCAGCTAGATTTATGTGTTTGGGAAATGTTTCTGGTTTCCTTGGCAAGGAAATACAAAACCTTGGGCTATGGATTCAACCTCCTGAAAGCCAGATAAATCAATGACCTGGTAAATGAAACTTTGAGAGGATAAAGTCTAAGCCAACAATGGTCTTTTGATTAAAATTTCGTCGTGTGTGGCGAGATAAAGAGTACATAAATCAAATCAAAGCACCATTAAAGATGAATTCTTACTTAGAAGAAAACACAGAGTTTAAATAAGGAATTCTAAAGCACTGCACGATGAATTTTAGATTGATTAAACATTTCAATTTAAACAAAGGGAAAGGCATGAATATATAGAAAACATGAAGTACATACATAGATAGGATCACAATACATCAAACCACCACCATTAGAATCTTTTCGTCAAATCCTCAGGATTTCTGCATTACATTTCAGTCAGATTCAAAGATTACATTCAAGAGTCCTCTATCTACACTACTTTACCAACCTGGCTTACATTGAAAAGATAGAATATATAGAAAAAAACTATGCCCGTTGGGTTGCCATGCCTCAAACTACTTCTTCTAGAATTTTAGATTCAGTTACTTCTTGCAATATGACCTTTCGAATAGAGTTTACTAAAAATGGAAACCCGACTGCACCCAATCATGTCATAACCGACATCTTCATCTTGATCATTCAGTCATGAGTAAGATTCAATCATCAGGTTGTGATGCATCGACGTTTCTCTTACAGGGTGCGCAAGTGATCGAGCGCACTGTCGGAAACTCTGTCACCTTGTGTAAGAGGCTTTGGTTGTTGCTGCGCGATCACTGACTGTAGCATGCATGTGGCCAGTTGGTGTGGTGGATGTTTGTTTGTTGTTCGTCGTGCGCTCCAGGTGGAAATGACGATCGAGGGACCATGCAACTCCTCCAAAACTGTCATGTGTTTCACTTACACTTGTCCTCCTCAATAGGTAGGTTCATAGCATCTGCGCGACGAATATTCACCCCGCGGGTGCCATGACAGACTTTTTGTTTACTGGTAGGAAACAAGACACGCAGGGAGGAAGATTTTGTGCCATACTCAAAAATACAAAAAGGGGTTGCGTCAATCATGCCTCTGGCCTCACCTGCAACCTTAACATTCTGAGTGTTTTCCTAAGAGACCAATTTCATCTGTTTAGTTAGATTCTTCACTTGTCTCCACAAGCCCGCATTTCCTTTTAACTTTGCTTGGGTGCTAGCGAGATCCATGTAGGCGTTATCCATGGATGGTCTGCATTCCTTGAAGTGCTCTGTGATTATTTCCTCTAACATCCTCTATTCCTCGCGTAGCTGAATGATTACGTCTTGCACTTCTCTTAGTTTTCTTTTGAGCCAATTTGCATTCCCTGTTTGGCTCTACGACGTTGTCGTTTCAATAGTCCTTTCTGCCAACTATTTTCTCTATTCTCTATTCTCATGATACAACTTGACAATAGCGAGCTGCACTTGCTTCAACTGCTGCGATGACTCCTGAACCTCTATGTTTTCCAATGCTCAACCTTCTCTGTTTTTCACTAATTCCCCTGCTTGAACCTTCAACAGGTTCTATCCGAACAACGCGCATGAGTAACTTCTCAGCAACAGACTGGGTGCGCGGTTCGCTGGGAGCTTGGGCCTCCTCGGGCTTCCTTATTAACCTTGGCCTGCCTATTTTCTAGGGTGTTGACTGGTGGGATGATGAAACTTCTATTTCCTTTCCTTTTCCTGTGGCTTCTTCCATTCTTGCTCTTGCGCTGTGGAATGTTGTTTCCCTCGCAGATATAGGAAAGTTTCCTTTTGGGTCCCTGGGGATGTCGGCTTAAATTAGAAATGAATCCCAGTCTTTGTCTAGCCATCTCAATTCTTCGACTACCAACAACTTGATCTCCCTCCTCCCCTTTCTCTCCCCCCCTACCCCTCTCCCTCTTTCCCTCTCTCTCTTTACCTTTATCTACCTCCATATCTCTCTTTATCTCCTCCCTCTCCCTCTCTCTCTCCCCCTCTAGCCCCTGAACCCCAAACAAAGGGGGGCTAGCCGACACAACAATGGAAATGGAGAGAATAAATATGAAAAAATGAGGTGCATGTTATTGGTTCCATTAAAAATTAAAATTATGATGCTTGTTGGATCTCTCCCTCCCTCCCCTTCTCTCCCTCTCCCCTTATTACACATCTATGTCACCTCATCAAAATAAAATATCAGAATAATAATAAGTAATTCCTACCCTCCCAAACTTTTTACCATGATTTGACTACATCGACACCTCCAAAAGGTCATATGTCCCTTTCATTCAATCCATCATTGTCTAATCACTATTTGTTTGTCACCCATTCACTCTCAATGATGGAGAGAGTGAATGGGAGACAGAGAAATAGTCACAAGACAATGATGGATTCAATGAAATGGACATATGACCATTTGGAGGTGTGGATGTAGTCAAATCATGGTACAAATTTTGGTGAAATCATGGTACAGATTTCTGGATCTAACTCCAAATCACATATTTTGAAGAGGTACAAATTTTTAAATTTAATTATAATTTTCTAGTCATTTTTCAACATGAAGTATCTTTGTTTGAGAGAAACACTTTAGATCAATCCTTCCTCTATTATCTTTCCATAGAAATAAAAATTAATATATTCCATCGCCCTCATGGCTCAAGTTAATATAGGGTTAAGGATTGAGTATAAGTTATGCCTAGGCTTAGATGGAGCTAGGGGGGTCTATGTCATGGTCTACATCAAGCTCTAGGTTAATGTCTAAATCTATATCTACCTCTATGTGGTGGTCTAGGTCATGGTATATGTCAAGCTCTGGGTTTGGTGACAAGATATTTGGAGGAATGGAACCTACTGAAATGAACATTATGACCATTTGGAGGCTTAGAGATTATGAGATTGTAGTGCATCCAAATTGAAAGGACCATTTAGAGGAGAAGAGAAAGAGAGATTGCACTGAACCGTTTGGGGGCCCATACATCATGAGATTGCAGTACACCCGATTTTAACTGACCATATCAAACTATCATTTCAACTCAGGTGTACTGCAATCTCATGATGTCTGGGCCTCCAAACGGTTCATTGCAATCTCACTATCTCTCTGCCTCCAAATGGTCCTCCTTTACGCAACGATACAATTTTTCTCCTTTGGTACAAGATGGAAGCTAAGTATTATGACTATCTATCTCAATTAGAATAACATGGTTATAGCGTATCCTCTCTTTAGTGCAAGACTCAATATAATCATCATAAACTAGAGGACAACTTAAGTCAAAGGGAGTGAGGTTTTGGGTTATGATGGGGTTGCAAAAATTAGAGCTTCCACTGAAACAATCTTAAGCTAAAAAACACTTTCCTTAACATCCTTCTTGTATAAAAAGGTATCAAGATGTATTGAATTAGCTAATGATAAGTGTGAACCAGTCTTTATAAAACTATCTTTGGGGGGAACCCAAAGTTGATTAGATCCATCATTGGCAACTTTAGGCTTCTTCTCAGTTCCTTCTGGGAAGAAATGTCATCTAAATGGTAGGTTCCTAAGGGATCATCCTTGCTCAGTGATTGGATTGATCCTTGGATATGTTCTTTAGTGGTTGATATAAGTCCCTATATGTGTCTAGGGCCCCTGAATGTGTTCCAGGGAATCCTTGCTCAGTGCTTGGATTGATCCTTGGATGTGTTCCTTGGTGGTTGATATAAGACCCTAGATGTGTTCTAGGGCCCCTTGATGTGTTCCAGGGAACCATTTCCTAATGCATGGGTTGATCCTTGGTCTTGTACTAATCCAGGTGGATATCGGTGGCCACCCACCTTTTCCAACTGGCTCAAAACAATTTTTTAGCAATTTTGGTAATTTACTATTTTTAGTAGTTTTAAACTTTCGGGGCCATTTTGAGGCCCTAAACGATGTTTTTGGGAAAACGTGGAGAAATATGGATGTTCCTTTCATATTTCATCCAAAATGAATCTCCTCGACGATACCTTTACAACTAACTATCATGCATCTAAAACAGAGATCGTATGCAAAAGTTACGACCCCGGGAAGTTGATGTACTAACATACCCAAACGGAGCCCACATGAGTTTTGACGCTTCATCTCCTAGGGTTAGATTTTTGGATGTCTAGGGTTTTTGGCATTCCTATTTATTGTAAAAAAGGCCTTTAGAGCCTCATTGTAATCATCTTCTTGCGAATGCGAGTAGCCATCACATCTCTTCTCAGAGATATGCTGCCACCATTATAGCGAGTCTTCCACTCTGTATTTTTACAGTATCTCTACATTTATTTCATTAATAGAAATCATCTATTACTGTATATATGAGACTCTTGTTATATTTATGATATATCTCTGTTATATTGTTGTCTCTCTTGCAATATCTATGAATATTTCTTTGTTATATCTCCGGTCTCATTTCGTGCCGAAAATAATCTAGATCAGTGGTATCAAAGCAGGTTGTTCATGATATTTTTTTTAGTGCATGTCCCTGACGAGGTCCGAGTATAGAAAGTTGGGTCTCGAGCTTGTATTTCTTGAGGAAAATCGCTCTCACACACCCAAGATACCCTCAATGGTGGAAGAAAAGAAAAACAACGGAGTAGACAATCCTATCAATCTGTTGCTTGAGTAAGCTCTCATGCGACATAGGGACGAAATGATGGAGATTTTTTCCAAAATCCTTCAATGGTTGTTGATAGCAGTAGGTGCATCTTCATCAAGTGACCACTTTAGAGGCACCTTGCCTCTCAAGGTATAAGTTAATTTTGATATTCATGTATTTGAAGGACAAATAGATGCAGAATCCCTAAACAAATGGTTAAATATGCTAGAAGGTTATTTCTCTATTCACAATTTTTTCGACAGAGAAAATATCACCTTCTCACTCCTTAAATCTCTCCCCCATGTCAAACATTGGTGGGAAACTTATTGGGAGTAGATTTCCACAGAGGAGACTGGAATATATGGTGTCGAGCCCACTTGCGATTTTTTGTGTGGATGCGGTAAAGGAATAGTATTACCATGTTTGCAACTATGAGGACCAATACATGAGATGGACCACACTATGGCAAGAGAGGGGCCAAGCAGTGCCAGAGTTCACCAATACCTTCTATACCTTGCGCACCAAGATAGGTATCAAAGACTCCAAGCGACATTTGGTTTTGAAATACTGTGAGGCTCTACATAGATACATCCAAATTGAAATGGATTTTCTAGACATCTCATCACTTGGTTCTGCTTATTGATATGTTGTTAAAATTGAGTAGAAGTTTAAGCACCAGAACAAACGTGAGTTCATATATGCAAATCCGCAACAACCAAAGTATGAAAAATATGGCCCTAACAAACAACTTCCTGAAAACCAATCTAAGTCACAGGAAAAGAAGGGTCACAGAAAGACGAAGAAGGACACCGAAAAATGGTGCAATTTCCACAAAATCCCTTGGCACAAAACCAATGAATGTTGCTCAAAACAGTCATTGGTGGCTGAGATCAAAGACAAGGATCCAAACCCTGATTCTGAAAATACTGGTAAAAGACAGATCATCGACGCAGATGCCACTGCTATTGTCACAACCGCAACAATTCGACCAGGAGAACCAACATATCCAGAACAGGGGGAGCACCTTTTTCATTCACATATGTGGGTGAAGGGGACCCCACTGCATTTTATTGTTGATAACATAATCTAGAAGAACCTCATCTCAGTAGAGTTCATCAAACAGTTGGGATTGTTGACAACACCACACCCGCAACCATACAACATCGGGTGGCTTCGCCAAGGAAGAGATCTTCGTGTCAGCCAACAATGCCAATTTTCATACTACATCCATCCCTTAAAGGATGAGGTATTATTTGATGTTTCCCCACTGGATGTCTGTGATTTTCTCTTGGGCCAACCATATATGTGGAGACGCCATGTTGTTTATGAGTCTCGACCCCACAATGTCATTGTTTCTCTAGGGGCTCATCTCTACTTAATACCAGAGGTAGTTTCAACTATTGTTCCACCTAGATAGTGCTGCAAGGTAGTATCTCATAATACAAAATTCATCTTCTTCACAATCTATTCAAAAGGGGAACATAAGGACACTACAACCACTATAGCCTCGCCCCAAGCACCTTATATCCAACAGAAGCAAGTCGACAAGGTTGTAGCAAAGAGCAAAGATTCATTCTTCACACAGGCATCTCATGTAGCCAGATTGGTTAAAAATGTCCAACCCTTCCAACCACATGTTCGTGACAACCTTCAACAAGCTAAGTAACGCAACTTCTCACACAAGGCAAGCAACTCATCAAGATGCAGATTCAACAAATGATTTTCCCTTTCCGCACTCAACAAAATGGATGCCATTGCTTCCTAAGGAGGAAGGATTGATCCATGTGGATATTGGTGGCCACCCACCTTTTCCAACTGGCTCAAAACAATTTTCTGGTAATTTTGGTAATTTACTATTTTTAGCAGTTTTTAACTTCCTAGGCCATTTTGAATCCCTAAACGATGTTTTTGGGAAAATGGGGAGCAATATGAAACTTTCTTTGATATTTCCCCCAAAATGAATCTCCTCAACGATACCTTTCCAATGGGCTATCATGCACCTAAAATGAAGATCGTATGCAAAAGTTACGACCATCAGAAGTTGATGTACTAACTTACCCAAACGGGGCCCACATGAATTTTGGCGTTTCATCTCCTAGGGTTAGGTTTTTGGCATTCCTATTTAATGTAAAAAATGCCTTCAGAGCCTCATTGTAATCATCTTCTTGTGAATGCGAGTAGCCATCACATCTCTTCTCAGAGATAAGATGCCACCATTCTAGCGAGTCTTTCACTCTGTATTTTTACAGTCTCTGTACATTTATTTCATTAATAGAAATTGTGTATTATTGTATATTTGTGACTCTTGTTATATTTATGATATATCTCTATTATATTGTTGTCTCTCTTGTAATATCTCTGAATATTTCTTTGTTATATCTCCGCTCTCATTTCGTGTCGAAAATAATCCGGATCATGTACCTTGGTGGATAAGAACCTAGATGTGTTATAGGGCCCCCAGATGTGTTTTGGGGCAACCTGGTCTTTGACCAGGTAGATCTTGGTGTAATACCAAGATGTGTTGATGTGTGATCCTCTTCCTCTCTCCCTGGATGGTCCATGAGACCTAGGAGTGCCTATGAATATGGACATGACCACATTGTTGATGGACCCCCTTATGTAGTGATGATAAAGTTTATAGGTCATTACGAGACTCATATAGACATGTTTTTCCATTATGGACCCCCCCTTGACTTTGTCTTAAAAGGTACCCCCTTGTTGTTTTATGTGATTGAGGTTTTATTTATGTGATTGGGGTTTTATATGTGTTTAGGGTTTTTATAATTAATATTAATATTAATTGACATTTTAATTAATATTTATATTAATTAAATTTCAATATTTAATTATAATTTTAAATTTCCCTAACCCCTCTCCCTAACTATAAATAAGACCTCACCCTCTAGCATTCTATTACACTCACACTCACTCACTCCTCACTCTCCTATTTTCACTCCTCACTCTCCTATTTGTTGCAGCTACCTCAGTTGTTCTCTCTTGATGATGGTGCGACCTCCTTTTTGGACTATCTTTTCAGATCCGAGTTTTGTTTTGCTGGTGCGACCTCTCCATTTGATGTAACAATTTTATATTTGAGTTTTGTTTGTTGGTGCGACCTCTCTATTCGATGTAATCGTTTTATATCTTAGTTTTTTTGGTGTAGCCTCTCCATTTGATGTAACAGTTTCAGATCTGAGTTTGTTGGTGCAGCCTCCCCATTTGGTGCAACAGTTTCAGATATGGGTTTTTTTTGCTGCAGTTGTCTTGTGATGGTCTATACATTGGCAAAATTGTTCCTAAGTCCTTATGACAGAGATCAAACCCTAGAGGTTTGATCCATGAACCTAAAACTATTTCTGGGCATATTATAAAGGTTTTCATCCACACATGTGACATGTACATCTTTCTTAGATCAGGAGGTAAGCTTGA
>ML806737.1:201318-211359 GCA_009831015.1 Picea engelmannii
GGGAAATAATTTTGGGAGAACCATGGGGGATGAGTGACACTTGTAAGACAGAGAATTTTAGAGGGTTTTTGATTAAAAACTTAAAACAAATGTGATTTAGGTCAAAGGAGGATAAAAGAAAGGGGATGGGGAGAAAGAAAAGGAGGATCTGCTATGAGGTATTGTTTTGCTGTCAAAATTGCAAATTGGACTGATTGCTTGTGAGGAGTTGAGGATTTTCTCAGCTGATTGAGTGGTAGCTCAACCTTGGAGGCGAGCTAGGAAGCTAGGTTACTGTCTGGACTGTGTGTGGCCCCTTTGCGGCTCGGGGGGCTAAGGGGGAAGCAGAGTACCCCTAGCGTTTGGCTGGGAGGTACCGGTGTAGTCTCTACGGTCGGCAAGCAACAAGGCAACGGAGCGACAAGGAGCACAGGAGTCATTGCGGCAAGCGAAAGGCAACGGTATGGTTGTTTTTAATTTGGAAGAATAGAAAGCATTAGGATTTGATGTAGAGTTGCCTGTTATTGAAATAGGGTATTGGTGTTACAATTTTATCTAACGTTGTTGCATCTTTCGATTTCCTTGACGAATCCTAAAAAATAGATTTTTACAACGCTTGTTGAACCTCCTGATTTCTTCCAACGCTTGCCGAAAATCCTAATTATCTTTGTTAATGGTCTTAATCTATGCATTTTTATAATTTAAATTCCTGCGTTGTTTATTATCCTTCCTTCTGCCTTGACACACAAACTCCTACATAACGAACATCCAGACTGGCTAGAACTAGGACCGAAGGAGACAGCCTTTAAATGACCGGTACTTGGAACAACCCAACGACAGAAATGGTCACGTCTTGCTAGCTTGTGGTTTGTAAAATATCATGGGAATTTTTGCCAACAGTTTTGGGTATTATTATCCCTCATTCGGGGTTTTTGGTAATCCAACCACGATTTCATCCTTGACTGTTGTGCCTGAATGGAAGTTGTTGTTTTACCACTGCCGTCTACGTGGGGCGAGTTTCCTGGTTGAAAAGCGATTAATTTTGGTGTTGCAATTAGAATGGAAGTGTTTTATTACATGTATTTATACTTCTTTTAAATGCTAGAAGTTGAGGTCCGCATTTTGATTTAAGGACATTCTTTTTACTAGATTGTTCGTTGTGGTAAAGGAAACCCTCTTATGGTTGGAAGTTGGCATCTGGCAGTTTAAACCCAACGTCTCCATATCTGTCGTGGGGATTTCAACTCTGAGTGTTCTGGGCGTATTATCACGGGATGAGTCTGTTCGGCATGCTCATCGTTTAATTGAGCATTGAAGCCCGACTTCTCCATCTACCGTCTAGTTGTGATTTACCCACTTACCCCTGCCAGCGTTGCAGCCTTCATCGGCTTATTTTCCCCTTTGTTTTACTATGCACAAGGCACCCCTACCTCGGATCACCACCGGATGCCCCAGATTCTACTGTGTAGAACTCTCTGCCGTCGCTCCCTTCTGACCACCACGTATTTTACCCTTCTTTGACTGTGTTTAGGAGAAAAATAATCGGATGTCTGCGCAAGAGATCTCAATCGCATCCTCGTGAATGCAGCGAGCGTCTCATGCGTGGGCGATGGCCATGCTCGTTCACCATGCTCTTTATTTGTGCAGAGACATCGGCTTGTCTGGTTATTGCACTGTCTTGTTCCCCTTGCCCAACGTTGGGTCGCAGCCGCCTGCTGCAGTCCTTCACTTCTGCATTGAACCAGACACCCGTCATGTTTTCCTTGAGGCTACGGACCTCGGTTCTCGCCGTAATCATGGCTGGCAGCGACCTGATAGCTGCACTCTGACCGCAGGCATTGATGGTTGCATCTTGGCGTGGGAATTTAAGCATGCTCGCCTCGGTCGCGGGTTGGGTCTCTGACAAGAACTCTTGGCCGCTAGTTGGGTGGTTGCTAATAACTAAACCGGTGATGGTAAGACGTAGTTGGTGGTGACCGTAATGTATAGTTGGCCTTGCAAATGAAACGTTGCGATAAAATAAAACGTAGGGTTAGCGATTGACAATATAAAAAAGGGGGGGGTAAGGTCTTGATATTTAATGCAATATTATCGAACTAACAGAAATAAGAATAGCGTATTTTATGAAAGTGTTATTGAATTTCATTGATTATTTATATCCAATAAAACGTTAAATTCTGGCGAATGTAATTGCATCATTATCGTAAGGTAAGGGCAAGGATATGGTGGTTTTACTACAGCTGTCTTGTTTTAGGGTTTTGCTTTTCTTTTCATAAAATTCTGACATTGATGTATTCCTGGAACGTAAGGGGTCTTATTATAGCTAGTTTATGTTGTTACATTGGAATAGTTCTGTTTTTACTACAACTGCCTTGTTTTTATTGTTTTAATGGTATTAATTGTTAATAATTATGGTACGGTAAGGCAATAATTGTGAAAGTACTGTTGAATGTGATTATGCATTAGTAGTTGGAATAAGACTGATAAAGTAATATGGTTTGGTAATTATTGTTAACAAATTAGGATTAAAAGGTAATAATGGTTAAAGTAATGTTGTTGTATTATGTAATAATTGATAAAGTGATAATAGTGAAAGTAATATGGATTTAATGGTAATAATGGTTAATAATCATGGTTTTATAAGGTAGAACCGTGAAAAGAAATTGTTGAAATAATATAATGGAATGTAAAATGATTAATGGTAATGATTATGTAAGGATCATGTAATGATTATGGTAATGATTACGCCATGATTATGGTAATGCTTACATATTGATTAATGGTAATGAATCAATTAATATAAATCCTAATGGGTATGGAATGGTTAAGGTTAATGTTGTTGTCATTTATGGTAAGGTTAATGTAGTGGATATAAATAAATTTTCAGATGTAATGTCAGGGGCAAGGTATTAGTCCTTGCATTGTAAGGTGAAAAATGGTTGATATTTTATGGCAAGGATGATGAACTAATTATCATCAATAGAAAATCAATATAAAGGTCCTAAACTAAGCACCTGATGTCATTAAGATTGGGTATTCGGAGGATTGCAATTACTTAATTTTTACATTATTTAAGGTTGGATAACTCGTCGATTAATGAATTTTAAATGAAGTAGTTGGTCTGTGATTATGTCATAAGGTCTTATTCATGGATGGTCGATGTCGGAGTCCTTCTTACTTGCGCCTTCCTAGAGGATGGGTTGTTCATATAATTTGTGTTGTACGAGGTCATAATCATTTTATTGCTTGGTCAGTTATGTTGGGCGGGATGTAGACACCTCCATGTAGCCTTAGTATGTAAGTTTGGGGGTGTGATTATTTTGTGTAAAGAATCCAGTGTCGTATCAAGAGTCTTGGGCCCTTTAAAGGTAGGGTTTCCACTCTTGCGACACACCTGATAGATATTACTAGTTTCTGCCTGAGCAGTCGGCCAGGAGCCTATCTGACCTTCTCTCTCTCCGGAGCAGAGAACTAAGATTAAACACCCTGCTTTCCTGTGCAGAAATAGTAACATCTACTACTATGGATTCTTCCTTCTATGTTCATACTGGGCACAACCCAGTATGTCATTAAATTTTTGTATTGTGCGCCTTATGTCCTTGGTCATTTATTGTTGCAGTTACCTGTAGTGTGCCTTATGTCTTGGGTCGTTCATTGCTTGCAGCTCTTGTTGTGCGTCTTGTCTTCTTGTTGTGATCATCGTGGTTGTGTCTTGTCAGTTGTCGGGTGGTGACATAGAGTCATGTGTGTCTGTTTCCTTTCTACACGCGTGCACACACATTTAAAACAAAAAAAAAAATTGCACATGTTATCAGAGTTGTTGTCATAACAAGGAGGGTCGTTGCTTATGGTATCAAAGCCGGTTCGACCCGTGACTTGGGATTCGCTACGACTTTCGTTGACATGATTAGATTGATTATACTATTGTTGATCGAGTTGATTGTGTGCGTGCAGGTAATCATGTTTAGAGGACGTTGCGGAGGCAGATGAAGGGGTGCTAGGGGAGGAGGTGTGACGCCTCCAGCAGCATCCATGCCTTAGGGGTCTAACCCCCAGGGAGGCGAGCAGGTTCTCGAATAGGAGAAGATAGCAGTTGGTGATGTTATAGGGATGATGAGATCCTTTCAGCGCATGTCCGAGGCTCTGATCTATCGATTGGACAGAGACGAGTCCAGGGCGCTGGCACCCGCTGAGGTTCCGCCACGCATATCGACCGTTACAGGTAGCATTCACCGTGAACTCAAGAAGGTAAAATTTCCCAAGTTATTTGGTGCCCCGAACGACGCAGCCATCGAGGCATGGTTGGAGAACATGGTGATGTTCTTCGCACTTCGCGATTATACCTCCAACATGAAGGTTCACATGGTGGTCTTTCAACTGAAGGGGAGTGCTCTTCTATGGTGGAAGACGCTCCTGCCGCAGCTGAACATGGTCGTGGAAGACGTGTCGTGAGAACTGTTTGAGGAACGGTTTCGAGAGAGGTACCTTTCAGAGGAATTCATTGAGCGTCAGCTCAATGAGTTCAATGCATTACGACAGGGAGGTCGTACGGTGCCCGAGTACAAGGCACGTTTCATGGAGCTGCTCCGGTATGCTCCGCACCTTAACACAGAGAAACTCAAGGTCAACCGGTTCATGTTTGGCCTTAATGGTAGCCTGCGTGCAAAGGTTAGGATCTTGATGCCTCGAACCTTGCACGACGTTGTCCAAAAGGCCCTCATAGYTGAGGAGGAGCTTATCAGTGGGGGTCAAACCAAGACTCCAGCGAGACCTGCAGGGTAGGGTTCATCTGGAACGTCGTAGCACCAGACACCAGCGAGACGTTTGTCGGGATATCGCGGCTTCCAAAGGGGATCCACRTTCACTACACCTCGACGATAGTCGCCTCAGCAGCAGACACCTTATCGAGGACCACAGCACCAGCAGCAGCGTCGCCTGTAGCAGCAATAGTTTAGGCTTGTTCAGCAGAACAGACCAGAGTTTCAGGCCGGTGGGCAGTCATCTTCTACTTCGGGTACCAGGACTACTGGGCCGAAGAAGGGGTGTTGGATGTGTGGGGAGCCACACTACCAGCAAGATTGTCCTGTGGAGAGGACCAGGGCATCCGGATCAGCCGGACCCACTACAGTGGGTGATATGGGCAAGGCCCATTGGATTCATGTAGTGGTGAATAACTGCCAAGCAAAGCACCAGTCGACTGTGCTCGAGATGACAGGTACTGTCGCTGACCAGACCCTTAGTATTTTGATAGACCCAAGACCTACTGAGAGTTTCATTTTTGGTGCAGCGCTAAAAAGGATTAAGGTAAAGGCAGTCGAACAGGATGAGTTTAGCTTCGTGGAGATGGAATCAGGAGCCAAACAGAAGGTTGGGGGAAAGGTTACGGGCTGTGCCCTTAACCTGGGAGAGTTTGTCACGAGGGTCAACTTGTACATCACAATCGTAGGATCTTATGACGTCGTGATCGGTATGGATTAGTTGGAAATGCATGAGGCGATACTCAACTGTAAGATGAAACGGTTGAGCTTGGTTGACGACGAAGGACAAAGACGTGTGATTGTAGGAAGGAACCAGGGAGTTTCCCTGCGGTTCGTCTCTTCCTTACAATTATGGAAGAGTATGCGCAAGGGGTGCAAACTTTATGTGATCCTTGTGCTAAACGAGAATGGAGTAGCGGAAGATCTAGAACACCTCTCAGTGGTGAAGGAGTTTGCGGATGTGTTTCCAGAGGAGTTGCCTGGGATGCCGCCAGAAAGGGAACTGGAGTTTACCATAGACCTAAAACCGGGGACCGAACCGATAGCAAGAACGCCTTATCGGATGTCGACCCTGGAGTTGCAAGAGTTGAAAATGCAACTGAAGGAGTTGTTGGACCTGGGACTGATACGTCCTAGTGTGTCACCGTGGGGTGCACTAGTTATCTTCATATGAAAGAAGGATGGATCATGGAGACTTTGCATTGACTACCGTCAACTGAACAAGGCTACAATCAAGAATCAGTATCCCTTACCAAGAATTGATGATCTGGTCGATCAAATGAAGGGTGCGATGGTGTTCTCCAAGATCGATTTGCGATCCGGGTATCACCAGTTACGGATCAAGGAGGATGACATCCCTAAGACTGCCTTTAAGACGAGATTCAGACATTACGAGTTTACTGTTTTTCCATTTGGACTGACAAACGCCCCAGGGGTATTCATGAGTTTGATGAACGGGGTGTTCCGCGAGTACTTGGACAAGTTCGTCCAAGTATTCATTGACGATATTTTGATATACTCTCGGACGACAGAGGAGCATGACAAGCACTTGTGCTTGGTACTACAATGTTTACGAGAACACAAATTGTATGGGAAGTTGTCCAAATGCTCTTTTTATCAATCGAGGATTCACTACTTAGGGCATGTCATCTCCGGTGAAGGTATTGTCGTGGATCCAGCCAAGGTTGAGGCTATTATGGAATGGCCTGCGCCGACGAATGTCACAGAAGTGCGTAGTTTTATGGGATTAGCAGGATACTATCGACAGTTTGTTGAGGGTTTTTCGAAGATAGCAAATCCGATCACGGAATTGCAGAAGAAAAACAAGAAGTTTGTTTGGACTGAGAAATGCACGGAAGCATTTCGGATGCTTAAAGAGTTGTTGACAACCGCGCCGATACTAAAGGTCCTTGACATGGACGTAGACTTCTTGGTATGCACTGACGCATCCAAGGAAGGTTTAGGTGGAGTCTTGATGCAGGACGGACGAGTGATTGCTTACATTTTGAGGAAGCTGAGAAGGCATGAGGAGAACTACGCGACACACGATTTGGAGTTATTAGCCATCGTATATGCCTTGAAGGTTTGGAGACACTACCTTTTGGAAGAAAATTTGAATTAAAGACTGATCATTGTGGACTACAACACATTTTTACGCAAAGCGACCTGAACGCGCGACAACGGCGTTGGTCAAAATTGCTTAGCGAATACGACTTCGAGATTACTTACATAAAGGGAACAGTGAACCGAGTGGTGGATGCCTTGAGTCGGAGGCCATGCATCTTTTCGGTGTTACCTCTTCAGACAAATATATGTGAGAAGATTCTCACCTTATAGCATGATGATGACTGGTACATAGAAGTCAAGAATTTTATCGGACAAAACACAATGATGGTACCACGATATGAGGGATATTCATTGGATAGCGATGGTTTATTGAGGTTTAGAAGTCAGATTTACGTACCGCCAAACGACGAGTTGAGGATGTTGATCCTGAGTGAGGCTCATAGAGCAGTTTACATGGCTCACCCGGGAGTTACGAAGATGAGGGCAGACCTTAAACCATTATTCTTTTGGAAGGGAATGAAGGCCGACATAGTCAACTTTGTGGCTAGATGTCTAGAGTGTCAGCAGGTAAAGGTTGAACATAGACACCCGGCAGGTTTACTTCAACCACATGCCATTCCGGAATCAAAATGGGAAGTTATTTCGATGGATTTCATTGTTGGATTGCCACTGACGGCAAGGAGACACGACTCGATTTTTGTAGTAGTAGACACTCTGACGAAGAGTCCTCACTTTATTCCGGTGCGTACAGCGTATCAGGCACCTGACATAGTGAGATTTTTCATCAATGAGATTGTGAGGCTGCATGGCGTGCCTAAAAAGATTATATCCGATCGAGGATCAGTGTTTACTAGACGATTTTGAACGAGTTTCCAAGAGGCCTTGGGAACCCAACTTAATTTTAGTACTGTGTATCACCCAGAGACTGACGGAAAGACAAAACGAATGAACCAAACCTTGGAAGACATGTTGTGCATGTATGTGATGGACCAACAAAAGCGTTGGGAGGAATTCTTGCCTCTAGTAGAGTTCGCTTACAACAACAGTTATCAGAGCACCATAAAGATGGCACCTTTTGAGTTTCTTTATGGGAAACCGTGTCAGATTCCCTTGAGTTGGGATCGGCTTGAGGATAGGGTCCTGGTGGGACCAGAAGTGATCGAAGAAATGGAAGAGCAAATGCAAACCATAAGACAAAGGATTAAAGAAGCGCAGGATCGACAAAAGAGTTATGTCGATGTGCACCGAGTCGACCGTAGTTATGAGGTCGGTGACTGAGTTTTCTTGCGGGTTAAACTGCATAAGAGTTAGATCAAGTTTGGAAAGGGAGCTAAACTCTCTCCTAGGTTTGTAGGACCTTTCGAGATTGTGGAGAGAAAGGGGCATGTGGCCTATCGACTAGCCTTGCCTGATTCTTTGAGGCGTATGCACGATGTTTTTCATGTATCCGTTTTGAGACATTATGTTAGTGATCCTACACACGTGATTGGCATGAGTTCCTTGCAGGTATCGGATGAGGGAGCGCTCACGGCTGAGCCGGTCCGCATCTTAGATCATCGCGTTCGACAGTTACGATGTCGAACGGTAGATCAAGTCAAGGTCCAGTGGGACAGTTATAGTCCGCACTCGGCGACCTGGGAGGACGCATATGATATGCGTCAACAGTTTCCATTTTTGTTTGATAGATAGACTTATGATATTGTGATACTTTTATTTCTGCATTTATACTGAGAAACTTCGGGACAAAGTTTAGACCAAGAGGGGGTGTATGTAACATCCCGCTCTGGCGCACTGAGAAAACTTATTATTTGAGGACACTTGCTCGAAAGTGATCTGGACTTTTATGATGTTAGACCATTTATACTTGATTATGATGCGATTGACAGACGACATGATGTGTTACTATTTGATGTAGACAGGTGCTATTGACTCAGTTTTATTGAGTGTGCAGGGTTTTTGACCTTGAGGATGCAGAGGCATCGGTAGAACCCCCTTGGACTCCGGACTGAGTCTGGGAGTGTGCTTTTTGGGTTGATTTATTTACTGTGATATTTCATTGATTTGATGATTTGATGTTGACATTTATGACATGATGGTTGATGATGCAGGCTGACGATAGTTTGCCGACCAGACTCACATATGGAGTAAAGGGGCCACACATGATTTCCAGAGAGGTTGAGGGAGAGGGGTGGACAGCAGCCCTGCCACCGCCTACTAGCACTCCCGTCGTGGCTCGAACTGTAGGTTAACGATTACCTAGTTCGAGAGAATCCACGATGCTGTGAGGGCAGACTGCGACAGTCGCTCACGATGATTCTAAGGGGTGTGCAATAAGGTGGGGGCCTTATTCCTTAGAACCCTTAGTCTCCCACAAGTTCACTTGGCGGAGTGTTGACTCTAGGGGTTATAGATGTCTACCAATCAGTCCAGTTGGCGAGTGGCACCCTTAGAGCACGTGGTGCATCCTGAAGGGCACGTCGCACAAAAGAAACTCAAGAGGCGAGTGGCACCCTTGGAGCATGTGGTGCGTTCTGAAGGGCACGTCGCATTAATGTGGATGAAGGAATCAGCCTAAATATCCCTAAGACGTCAACACCTTAATAAATCCTTAAACAATTTCCCTAACCAGGCATCGCCAGTTCAGAATTTGAGTCCTATGTCAAAAAAAAAAGACATAATTCAAGACTATACATTAAATATTCATTACCCCTATGATTTACAACCTCCACCTAATCCAAGGAGCTCCTTCCTTAATTAAATACATAAAAAAAATTCCTCCTTTAATTGAATTCATAAAGTAATTCCTTCCTTAATTGCATATATAAGGCCATTCCTCATTCCCAGTAATAAGCTTGATAATTTATCTTTTAGTGAAGGTACTACTTCTCCCTAACATAATAATCAAAACTTAACCATCTCCTAATAACAATGCCATTATATTCTAGCTCACAATAGCTCTGCCATTCAAATAGCATTAGAATTTCATTTCCTACTAGCTAGCACTAACAATACATGTGCTAATAATAAAATTAAACAACAAAAAAAAAACCCACTTAAGCTAATGTGAGTCTTCATAAAGTGTGTAGGGTAAAATAAAGAGATTAAGAAATTAATTCAAATAGGTGGTTGTAAATTTGAAAAGAAGAATTTAATTAGTTAACTAATGGGAGTTTAATATATATATATATATTTAAAAATATAATGAAAAGATGCTTAGCGCATTTACCTTTTTGAGTTT
>ML806737.1:240091-259778 GCA_009831015.1 Picea engelmannii
ATGCCAACTATAAATGTTTGGCGATATTTTTGTAAAAATATTCAAATTTCTAAGGATTTTATATAGTTTTTATAACATTTTGGCGATTTTTAAGGTAAAATAATTTTATCCTATAGAATTTGGGCGAATCATTTTTAAAATAGAGAATCTCATTTTTGGAAAAAGAATGGAAAGTTAGCCCATGAGCGAAATTTAGCCCCTAAAATCATCCATGCTTTTAGCATATCGTAGGTTCAATTTGCTAGAATGGGCTGTGAATTCGTCAATTTTGTTAACATTCCTCAAAACTAAATCCTCGACTTTCCAAGGCATAGGAATGAACTGTTTTTTTCTCTTCTCTTGGAATAGATGCAACCAATATTTGTATTGCCTTGCTACCTTTGTCACAAACATTATGTCTGTAATGTGACATCAAAGGAGAGCAGGTTTTTCCCTGGAGCCAAAAATCCTTATCACAGTGTAATTATCCAATTGTTCAAGTGCCCCCTTCCTGTCCAAAAAACTGGTTGCATGTTCAGATATGCGAGGAGCATCTTCTCCTAATAACAAAACTTTGAAAACATACAGAAATCCATTAAAAACCTAATAAAAAATAGTGGGAGGCCTTGTGCTTCCACAAGGCCTGGTACCAGAACGTTACTGGGTCGAATTCCCAGTTGACCTTTTTGGATAGAGACAGTTTTGGAAACTGATAGCAATGTGCTATCACAAAAACTAAGTAGGATAACATATAAAATTTCTTCCCCTTTTTGAAGCTTGACAATTGGGAATAGATTTCATGGGAAATTAGCTTGGCCCAGTAAAAAATGGCTTGTTCCTTGACTGTGAAATACAAAATGTAAAGAGCCATCCGGGAAATAGTTGTTGTGGACTCTTGTCTCGTTATTCTTGTAAACAACCAGGCAATTTCTTGAAAATGGATTTCTAAATGAACTAACCTACAAGCTTGTGATATCTTCAGGAATTACCATCGGGTCTTCCAAGAAATCAGGCAAGAGGTCCAACCCGTTATTATGCTTTATTACGAACTGCTTGCAATCTTCTCCTTTTAACGTCAATGTTGGCTCCAACAATCTTAACATCTAGCGGAATACCTAAGGTGACAAAGAAACATAAGAATGGTCCCGCTGTGGAATAATTCTTTGTCTGAAATAAATTTATCGACGCACCAAGAGACCAGCTCCTTATAGTCAAAAACTTTAAGGACAGCCTGCACGAGAAATCCCAGAGGTCCAAATTACTTTGTTCTATGTGGCAAGGGATGAATAATAAGATATGCCCTGGACCACTCGAAGTTCCGGTCCTCGCGCCCGAAGATGTTCACTATATCTCCACACAATTGCTGTCGAGTTGATGCCATAGGTTTATGAGAACATTCGTTTTCTCCATACGATGGTTGAAATGAACAGTTGGAGGCGATAATATAACTCTTCGCAAATGTTGGTTCGATGCTTATGAATGGTAAAGCTCCTCGAGCCTTTCGCTGATTAATGACAATCTGTATGGGTGTTGCAGGATGAACTGTTAGCAGTAAAGCTTACTTATTGCATATTTAGAAGTGCGAAGGTGGTGGGTATGACGAAGAGTAATTAAGGATTGGAGGTTTCGTGAACGTGCCAAGCCGATGACGTGTGAATGGCATTTCATGATTTTGAAATCAACACTCAGAAGGGATAATATAGCCCTTGACAAATCTTGGTTTAATGTGTATTAATAGAATATCTCCTCGATCCTTTCGCCCATCAATGACAATCTATACAGTTCCTGCACGATGAGCTGTTAGAATTAAATGTCATTAATTGCATAGTTAGAAACAAGATATATATATATATATATATATATATATATATAGAGAGAGAGAGAGAGAGAGAGAGAGAGAGAGATTTTTTTTATGATAGACAAGTGCGAAGGTCATGGAGACGGGGGAGAGCAAGGAACAAATGGCAAGGTTTGAAAAGCGGTCGGACAGGATTCAAAACAGGGTTACAGGGGATACCCATAAGAGGCGAGTGTCCCACAGTCAAATTTTATGTATCGAATTTTTTTACTACAAAACGTGTAAAATAGAAGAGAGCATGATGGGGCAGTTCAATGGTCGGTTTGTATATTTGCGGAATTCTGGGAAAGTAGCTAAGTATGGAATAGGGAAACGGTCGGTCGGGCTCATTTTCAGAAACGAGGATTGAAGATTCTGTGAAAGGACCAACCCGACGACGCGCAAATGACATTCCATGATGTTTGAAATTAACACTCGGAAGGGATATTATAACCATCCAGAAATTTTGGTTTTATCTGTATTAATGGGAGATTTCCTCAAATCCTAGTTTAGCATTAACGCTTGCTAATTGCATACTTAGAAATAAGATGTTATATATAATTGCTAATTGCAAAAGGGCAGGGGCACATGAAACAAGGATTAGGAATTGGATATTTCTTGAACCCACCAACCCGACGATCCATGAAAGAAATTCGCAAATTTTATGTATCGAAATTTTTTACAACGTGTAAAACAGAAGAGAGCATGGTGGGGCATTTCAGCGGTAGGTTTGTATATTTGCAGAATTTCGGGACAGGCTAAGTATGGAATAGGGAAATGGTTGATCGGACTCATTTTCAGAATCGAGGATTGAAGATTTTGTGAATGGACCAACCCAACAACGTGCAAATGACATTCCATGATCTTTGAAATTAACACTCGGAAGGGATAATATAACCATCTAGAAATTTTGGTTTTATGCATATTAATGGGATATCTCCTCAAATTCTAGTTTAGCATTAATGCTTGCAAATTGCAAAAGGGCGCGGGCACAAGAAATAGTGATTAGGAATTGGATATTTCTTGAACCCACCAACCCACGAAAGAAATTCGAAGAAATGGTGAAGAATGGAAAGCGAACGAACGGTCTTCAAATGGGGTGACAATAGTTTCATAGGAGACGTGAGGACACAACGATCAAATTGTATGTCTCGGAAGTTTTCAGTGCAAAATGTGTACCACAGAAGAGGGCATGATAGGTAGACTATAATACAAAAGACGGTATGGTCTGAGTCCGGTTGTAAATTTGTATATCGCGGAAGTCAGGGTACTGTTCGCAGGCCATGGAACAATAGAAGTGTAATCTAGAGATCGCCTACCAGGAATCCGTGGTCGGAGAAGTGGTTGGGTATGGAATGGCAAAGCAGTCGATCGGTGTCGTGATATAAGAGCACGAGTGCAAACGTGAACCCACAAGTTCGCCTACCCGCGCAACTAGACATTTTTGGAAAAATGAATAAGTGACTAGAAAGATAAAGTTAAGGGAAAAGAGAAACGAATATTTGCCTAAGTATAGAAGACGTAAAAGAAGGGCTAATATATTCACATCTGTAATAGATATCCCATTTCCTGACAAGATATCTTCTGTATGTTTCTGGAGAAGTTATATACTTATTGCATATACTTGGAAAGAAGTGTGAAGGTGGCAGACACATAAAACAACAACTAGGATTACGAAATTATCTATGATCCGCAAAAGAAATTGCAAGAAATGGCCATGGAAAGTGGTCGGGCGGGTTTCAAAATAGGTCTACAAGTGTTCCCGAGGAAACATGAGGTCCTGACGGTCAAGTTGTATTGATTGGAACTTTTGAGTGCATACTGTGTAACACGGAATAGGGGCTGATGTAGGGATCCAGAAGACGAGCTCCAAGATAGGCTGGCAAGGGTTCCCGAAGAGACGTGACAGCCCGACGGTCAAATTGTATTGATCAGAACTTTTGAGTGCATACTGTGTAACATAGAAGAGGGGTCGATGTAGGAGTCCTGAACTCGCAAGTCCGCCAACCCGCGCAGCTAGATATTATCGGAAAAACGACTAAGTGACGAGAAAGATAAAGTACATGGAAAAGAGAAACAAGAATTTGGTTAAGTATAGAAAATGAAAAAGAAGGGCTAATATATTCACATCTGTAATAGATATTCCATTTTCTGGCAAGATCTTTTGTGCATGTTTCTGGAGAAGTTGTATACTTATTGCTTATACTTGGAAAGAAGTGCGGAGGTGGCAAGCACAAAAAAAAATGACTAGGAATTGGAAATTGTCTGAACCCACCAACCCGACGATCCGCGAAAGAGATTGCAAGAAATGGCCATGGAAATCGGGCGGAAGGGCATCAGCATAGTTTGACAAGGGTCTTGGAGGAGACATGAGGGCCCGACAGTCAAATTGTATTGATCGTAAATTTTAGTGCATATTGTGTAGCGCAGAAGAGGGATGATGTAGGAGTCTAGAAGTCAATTTGTATATCTTGGAAGCGGGGGGAACTATTTGCATGTCAAGGAACATTGGAAGTGCAGTCCGCATGTCCGGGAATCCACAAGCGAAAAAAGTCAGGTATTTATGGAATTGGAGGCACGAAAGAGATTCCAAAAAATGGAAAAATATGGAAAGTGGGTGCAAGGGCTTCAAAACGAGGTGACAATAGCTCCCCTGGAAACGTGAGGACCCGAAGGTCAAATTGCAGGTCTCAGAACTTTCGTGTGCAAACTGTGTATCACGGAAGAGGGTATGATGTGGGAGTGTGGCAGCAAATTTCTATATGGCAGAGGTCTGGGTGTTGTTTGCAAGCCACGGAACAATGGAAGTTCAATATAGAGCTCACCTGTCTGGGAATTCGTGATCTGCAAAGCGCCTAGGCATCGAATGCCTACTGGTTGGTCGGAGTCACATTTTCAAAAAAACAACTAAGTAACGAGAAAGAGAGAGCAGAGGGGAAAAAGAAACAACAATCTGGTCAAGTATAGAAGAGGGAAAAGAAGGTCCAATATATTCAAATCTGCAAAAGATATTCCATTTCCTGGCAAGATATTTTTTGTATGTTGTTGGATAAGTTGTATACATATTGCATATACTTGGAAAGAAATATGAAGGTAGCAGGCACAGGAAACAAAGTCTAGAAATTTGAAATTTCCTGAACCCGTAAACTCGACGATCCACCAAAGAGATGTCAAGAAATTGTCAAGTGTGGAAAGTGGTCAGATGGGCTTCAAAATAGGGTGACGGGTTCCCGAGGAGCTGTAAGGCCCCGAGTGTCAAATTGTATATATCGGAACATTTTGGTGAAAAATGTGTAACATGGAAGAGGGGATGATGTGGGAGTCCAGAAGTAAATCTGCATATCACAGAAGTCAGAGTGTTGTTTGCAGGTCACAGAACAATGGAAAGTGAAATTTAGACAAAGGGGAAGTGCCACATTTTGAATCACGGGTTCTCGGGCTGGCGGGCTCAAAGTTGGGCCTCTATTGTTGCATGTCCTACAAATAGCACCCAAAGTTCCATGATATACAAGTTGATAGGCGGACTTGCGGGCTGGCTGGCTCAACATTGCACTTCTATTGTTCCATGTCCTCCAAATAGCACTCGGAGTTCTACGATATACAAATTGATAGACGAACTCCAACGTTGGTGGGCTAAAGATTGCGATTGTTTACGGATGGTGATCCCTATCAACTATCTAACATTATCTAAAAACATTATTTCCAAATACTAAAATATTAATATTAAATATTGATATTGTACAATTTAATTTTAACGACGATGAATCTAAATTTAAAGGGCCTCTTGTTGATATGATAGCTCCATTGGACTTCGCACAGTATATATTCGTTTATTTCAAATCATTCCAGGTGGTTAATTCTATCAAGTTCATCGATAGTATATATTCGTTTATTTCAAATCATTCCAGGTGGTTAATTCTATCAAGTTCATCGATCAAGGAAAAGTGCTAAAACAAGCCACATACTACATTTGCGTCAAAAAGGTTATATTAAAGGGCAAAGCATGTCCTCTATAGTTCAGTTTCCTACAAACAACACCCATAGTTCCACCATATACAAATTGACAGTCGGACTTGCGAGCTGGCTGGCTTAAATTGCACTTCTATTGTTCCTTGTCCTCCAAACAGCACTCGGAGTTCCGCGATATACAAATTGACAGACATGTAATGAAAATCAGTTATTATGTAGGAAGGTACGCAACATCTACATACAATAAACTAGGTGAACACATATACAAACAATAAATGAAATACAAAACAACGAAATATGAAATAACAGTACAAGCATGTACCTTTGTATCTCCTCTTCCACCGTTGCAGTCAAGACTACGTCGTTTTCTCCAGCTATTCTATTTGTTTGAATGTGGGAACGCACAAAATACAATGACCATGAATGGAAGTTGGTATGCACTGGAGAACAAGTAATGTGTACATACAGTAAATGAGAATCAACGAATAGAATAAAAGATAGGCAGAAACATGAACCTTTGCTTTTCTCCATCTGTGGTTGTTAATATATAAAAAAATTTCCTGCCGAAAATATATTACAAGCCACAAAATATTACGAAATTGCATGGCCATAGCTAAATGTTTTTTGTTTTTCGTGGAAAAGTATCCAGATATGATTCCAGTCATGGAAATAAATGTTATTTATCCTCTACACAGACCGTTGTGCCCACGATACAAGATTTTGATTTTCCGTGGCAAAGTATCCATATATGCTTCCAGACATGGAAATGTAATTTTACAGTATCTTTGTTGTACATATCATATCTCAAGTACAAGACAAATTGTATCATGGTCACACCAGTCTGTGTAGAGGATAAAGAACATGTATTGTGATATGGACACATTCCACCATACATGGTTTATAAGTGCAGCTTGCACATGTTTTATTTTAACAAAAAAACAACAGATATTGCAATTGCACATGTAGTTCTCAACTATTTTTTATGCATCTATTTTCTATCATGTCAACACTGAAGTATAAGCAAAATTTCACAACAGAATAGATCTCGACCTCGCTAGACATGACAAATAACACAACCGCATGTCCACTCGTGGGTGCAGGGTTTGAACACCGTAAAGCACCCAAATAATAATAATAATAATAATAAATAAATAAAATAAAAAAACCTACCTGCCAGTGCAAGACCCCAACCTTGCAAATCCGAAGTAAACAAAAGAGAACAGCAAGCACCAAACTAGCAAGAAAGCACGAACAGACCCAACTGCAACCCTAGGGCCCCAAATTGTAAACTTGAGCCAAACAAAAACAACCACCAACCGACGAACCAACGAACAAGCAACAACCATCGAACCAGTAAACAACATATGTATCTCCACCCAGCCTTAAATGCTTATGTAAATAGGCTACTCAGAGTACATTTTTCCTTGAAATTTTCCATACAATTCTTCAGTGGATTTGGACAATATTGTAGTCCATTGTCAGTTGAACAGGCATTGTATGTTTTATACTTCTTCTAGGCTTCCAGATAGGCTTGGGTTTACATAAATAGTTGTGGGTTTTACCTTTTTGTGGAGAAGCTTGAACCTCAAGACCTTGTTCATGTTCTTTACCCACTAGTTTGTTTGAAAATCCTCTTGTTGTTGTGCTTCACAGTTTCATACTTGATGGCCAATTTATCTAATGCAGATCCAATTTTGAGGGAATATTTCCTAAGAGTCTCATTTTCTTTCTTCAGGTGTCTTTCTAACACCTTGAACTCAACAATTTCCTCTTTCAGTTTCTGGAGCTTAGTTTGTTTGATGACCTTCTTCTTCGATGGTGTTCCAGCTTCTTCCAAGGTTTCTATTTCTACAACAGATGGCTCTGCTTCCATTTCTACAGCTAAGGGTTCTTAATCAGAATCAAAATATTAAAAGTTCAAGAAATTTGTTGTTGTGGTTTTTCCTTGATCCTCTGCCTACTTCCCAAACTCTAACTTCTTCTTTGCTTTCTTTGATTGTGAGGGAGAAACCTTGGTGGTAGTGTCCAGAGGAGACAATGCTCTTCTTTTTCTCTTGCTATTTTTTGGGGAAGTCAATTCCTATGGGGAAGTTCCTCCTTTTTTAGCTTGAACTTCCTGCCCAAATTCTCCCCAGAAGAGGAGAAAGTCCCAAGTTTTGTTTCTTCTATTGAGTTCTTCCAAAACTATCAACTTGATCAACCCATGGTTAAACAAACTACTTCTAGTTGTCTGAGGCTTGGATTGAACTTTGGAAGCCATTTTGGTGAGACTCTTGAGAAGGTAATGGGGCATATTCAGAGGCTTCTTACCTGTGAAATGGAGAAGCAGTCTTAAGTGGTAGAGCATGGTCCTACCATACGTCCCCTCACAAGTGATGTAGGCTTGGATAATCTTCAACAAAGTTTGCCATTTCTCCTCCAAATAGCTCTCGGGGATATCCTTTTGCCACTTTATATGTTGATGTTCTCCCTCGAGGAAAAATTTGAAATCAACCTCTTTGATTGAGGTAGTCTTGAACCACCTTTCTCCTGTACTAGGCATCTCTGTGGCTGCTGCCACACTGGCCTCATCAATCTGCATTACCACAGGACCAAACTGAAATTGAAAGCCATCAAAACTCTTGGAAAAAGATTATGTAATACCTTGATGATACCCTTGGAGATTTTGGCAGAAATTATAGCATCCAACCTCCTTGAAAAGTTCAGAGGCCTCGGGATGAGCCTGAAGGTATGAAATATTATGCAATTCTTTCCTCAGTAGGGCACCTCCAATTGTGATCTTCATTACCAGAATTTATGAAGATACCTTAGAGAGACTATGCAGATTATAAGGTGGCCAGGGTATGTGAAGGAAAACGATAAACTCAAATGAAAATGAAGGTGGTGGTAGTAAGAAAAGAGTATATGGTCAAAGGATGAAGGTTTTGGGCACCTGTGAGCAGCTTTAAAACAATTAGAAACCGATGATCAAATGATTCAAAGCATGTGAAGGCTTGAGACTGTTTTTTCAGGATCGAGTGAATTGGGTGGGCACAATCTAGGTTATGATTGCTTGATTTGAAAAATAGATGAACGAATCATAATCCCTTTTAAAAATCATAGGAATGACACCCGGGATCGGTTTCTCGCAGCATAACAACGAAAGATGGTTTGTGTACAATCGCAGAAACGGTAGTGACAAGACCCTTTTTAAACGCTTGAGATATTCGGGACTTATGGAAGTTAATGATATGTGTGAATAACCCATTTAGCTACCAAAAGTTTTAACTTTCGGTAGCTAACAGCTATAAGATTTTTCTCTTTTAGCTATCGAAAACCAAATTTTCTGTCACAATTGGAATATCACCAAATTCATGAAAGCAAATGATTTAGCCACTTTAAACCTTAAAAAATTCATGGAGATGCATCATAGTTACTACTCACCATGTGACAACACTAGGTGTATCTGGGTATTTGATGTGAAATATGGGATATAGCACTGAACCATTACTCCTGAGCACTTCATCACGACAACATTCTCCACCTGATCGGAACAATTGCCAAATAGATAACTAGAGAACAAATGACTATATCATAAGACCTTAACATAGGCTCCAATTGGGGATGGCAGCCCCTGAGGAGGTGTTAAGAATCTCAGATCTCTGGATTCATAAATCAGTGCCTTGTCCATTGGGCTGATCCCACAACCTGTATCTTGATCTGTCCTGCAACTTAGTGACTGGAAACCAACTTATTATTCATTCTGACTTTGACTGAGCTTTTGAAGTAAAAAAAAAAATAAGAAGAGACCACATGCTTTCCCAACAAGCTTATTTTCATACTGTAAATCTAATTATTGAAAAATGTTGATCGAACGATCTTATTTATATACATATATCCTATTCTAACCTAAGAATGCTTGATCTTGATCAATAAGAAAAATCCAGTATAACCAATCAAATGTTGGATCTGATACTTTGGCCCTTTCACTGTTTTTCACCCAACTTAGAAACAAAACTGTTAATGATATATGGCAAATATTTCTAGCCTGGTCTTCATCACAGGGAGCTTGATAAACCTGATAGACAATAGAAATACTGGAAATGCATTGTGGCTCTGTGATGAACAATTTCTCCATATAAATGGCCACTGGATCAAGATAGACTTGACCTATTTCTTGGTATTCTGAGTCACTCAATTCAACCTCATGACCAGGTGTCACACATGTGCTCTCTATATCTTCAAGTGACTCGAGACATGATTGTATTTGGTCTGATGAGTTTTGTACTAATACTTCTACTGAACAAGTCATTGGAGATGACTGTCTGATCATATCCATATCATAACATCTTTTGAATTCATTAAGGATAAATGAAACATGACTTTGAAAACACAAACTATCCAACATATCAACTATTGGGTCATAAAGTGCTTCAGATGACTGTGACATTGGTTCTACTAGAACTTCACAACGTACACTGTGATTCTCAACCGAAATATGATCAAGCTTACCTCTCACAATTTGAAAAGAACTAAAGCATAAGGGCATGGAATCAAAATGGATCATCTCATCACCTGTCCCAGGCTCTATGATTTCTTCTAAGGTTTAACATTAAAAAAGATTCAAGGGCTGCACCTCCGGATCTGAAGCAGGTTCTATATCATCCATGTTTTCCTCAACTGGTTCATCAGAACACTCCTCATTATTACTATTTACAATCTGCTTGCAATGTTTTCTCAGGAGTGAGGCAAAACACACGGGCATGCAGTTTGCACTTTCTTGAAAATTTTATGTATTTTCCTCCTTGCAATCTTGTCTAGTATGAAGGGTTCGATTGTCATCTTGGCATTGTGATAGTTGGACTTCTTCTTCCCATGAAGATAGTGCTGGTTTTTTTGGACAATCAACCTCAATCTCATGCATATAATTCTCATCCTGATGATCATATCCGGGAAAATCATCTACATATGCATTTTCATCAAACATGCACATCATCTCAGGAGGTTTTTTCATCACCATCTGATTTTGAACTTCATCTTTGGCTATGTCGTGGATTGAGTACATGAAGTAATCATTGGGTGGATCATAATACTGAGGCTGAATTGGAAAAATCTTGGGGACATTGATCTTTGTCCTTTCTGACCTTAATGGAACATAAGGTTTTCGAACAACAAGTTCCTCTATCGTCCTAATCTTGTCCATCACTTCATTGATTGTGTCAGTCATAATGTCTAGTTTCATTTATGAAGATATCAACTGTTCTTTTTCTATTCTGTCTTTCATCAATGCTTTCAATTTTTCCTTTTTGTTCAGCAGGTTAGCTTCCACATCGACTGCAACCTTTTGCATTTCTTCGAGGGTTGCAGTGTTCCTTTCTCTTAAATGGAATGTCATCTTAGGAACGAAGGCATCTGGGAAATGCAAGTGAGTTGATCCTGGCGGTGGCATTATATCAGTAGGTATTAAATGGTACACTGATCCAGGTGGATATTGATGGCCACCCACCTCTTCCAACTAGCTCAAAACAGTTTTCTGACAATTTTGGCAATTTACTATTTTTAGCAGTTTTAACTTCTGGGGCCATTTTGAGGGCCTAAATGAAGGTTTTTAGAGATCAAGCTTCTCAATGATAGTAAAAGACTTGATTGAGCCCCCAAAATGAATCTCCTCGACAATACCTTTCCAACAGGCTATCATACGTCAAAAATAGAGATCGTATGCAAAATTTACGACCCCGAGAAGTTGATGTAGTAACTTACCCAAACGGGGCCCACATGACTTTTGGCGCTTCATCTCCTAGGGTTAGGTTTTTGGATGTATCTAGAGTTTTTGTCATTCTTGTTTATTGTAAAAAGGCCTTCAGAGCCTCATTTTAATCATCTTCTTGTGAATGTGAGTAGCCGTCACATCTCTTCTCAGAGATAAGTTGCCACCATTCTAGCGGGTATTTCACTCTATATTTTTACAGTCTCTATACATTTTTTTCATTAATAGAAATCATGTGTTATTGTATATCTGTGTTTATGGTTGCATCTCTGATACATTTATGTTATATTATTGAATATCTGCGATATTTCTGTGCATTTCTTTATTATATCTCCACTCTCATTTCGTGCCGAAAATAATCCGAATCAGTGGTATCAGAGCATGTTGCTCTTGATCGTTTTTTCAGTGCATGTCCTCAACAAGGTATGAGTATATCAAGTTGGGTCTCAAGCTTGTCTCTCTTGAAGAAAATCACTCTCACATTCCCAACAAACCTTCCATGGCGCAAAAAAATAAAAACGATGGAGCAGACAATCCTACCAATATGTTGCTTGAGCAAGCTCTCACGCAACAGAGGGATGAAATGATGGAGAATTTTTCCCACATCCTTCAACGCTTGTCGATAGCAACAATCACATCTTCATCAAGCAGTTACTTTGGAAGCACCTTTCCTTTGAAGGTACAAGTTAATTTTGATATTCTTGTATTTGAAGGACAGATAGATGTAGAAGCCCTAAATAAGTGGTTAAATCTGTTAGAAGGTTATTTCTCTTTTCACCATTTTTCTGACAGAGAAAATATCACCTTCGCACTCCTTAAAGCTCTCCCTCATGTCAAACATTGGTGGGAAACTTACTGGGAGAAAATTTCCACAGAGGAGTCTGGAATATATGGGGCCGAGCCCACTTGGGATTTTTTTGTGGATGTGGTAAAGGAACAGTATTACCCTGTTGGCAACTATGAGGACCAACACGTGAGATGGACCACACTGCGGCAAGAGAGGGGCCAAGCAGTTCCGGAGTTCACCAATACCTTTCATACCTTGCGCACCAAGCTGGGTATCAAAGACTCTGAACGACATTTGGTTCTGAAATACCAAGCGACTCTACACAGATACATCCAAACTGAAATGGATTTTCTGGACATCTCATCACTTGGTGTTTCTTATCGATATGCTATTAAAATCGAGCAAAAGTTTAAGCACTAGAACAAATGGGATTTCGGATCTGTAAATCCGCAACAACCAAAGTATGATAAAGACGGCTCTAATGAAAAATCTCCTGAAAACCAGTCTAAGCCACATGAGAAGAAGGGTCACGGGAAGACGAAGAAGGACATCGAAAAATGCTGTGATTTCCACAAAAGCCCCTGGTACAACACCAACGAATGTTGCTCAAAATAGTCATTGGTGGCTGAGATCAAAGACAAGGAGCCAAAGCCTGATTTAGAATTTGATTCTGAAAATATTGGTAAAAGACAGATCATCGATGCAGACCCCACTGCTATTGTCACGACCGCAACAATTCAACCAGAAGAACCAACAGATCCTGAAGAGGGGGATCTCCTTTTTCATTCACAGATGTGGGTGAAGGGGACCTCGTTGCATTTTATTGTTGATAACGGAAGACAGAATAACCTCATCTCGGCAAAGGTCGTCAAACAGTTGGGATTGTCTACAACAACACACCTGCAGCCATATAACATCGGGTGGCTTTTCCAAGGAAGAGATCTTTGTGTCAACCAGCAATGTCGATTGTCATACGACATCTAGCCCTTCAAGGATGAGGTATTATGTGATGTTGTCCCACTGGATGTCTGTGATGTTCTCTTGGGCCAGCCATATATGTGGAAGCGCCATGCTATTTATGAGTCTCGACCCTGTAGTGTCATTGACACTTTGGGGGGTCATCTCTACAGAATGCCAGAAGTAGTTCCGACTATTGTTCCACCTAAACAGTGCTGCAAGGTAGTATCTCATACTGCAAAATTCATCTTCTTCACAATCTGTTCAAAAAGGGAACATAAGGACATTGCAACCGCTACAGCCTCGCCCCAAGCACCTTCTATCCAACAGAAGCAGGTCGACAAGGTTGCAGCAAAGCACAAAGATTCCTTCTGCACATCGTCCTATCATGTAGCTCAACTTGTTGAACAACCTCAGCCTCAATAGGTTCGTGACAAACTTCCACAAATTGAGCAACGCGATGTCTTCAGCAAGGCAAGCAACTCACCAAGATGCAGATTCAACAACCGGTTTTCCCTCTCCCCCAGGAACTCAATGCAATGGAGACCATTGCTTCTTAATGAGGGAGGATTGATCCAGGTGGATATCGGTGGCCAACCACCTCTTCCAACTAGCTCAAAATAGTTTTCTGGCAATTTTGGCAATTTACTATTTTTAGCAGTTTTAACTTCTGGGGCCATTTTGAGGGCCTAAATGAACGATTTTCGATATGGAGCTTCTCAATGATAATTGAAGGCATGATTGAGCCCCCAAAATGAATCTCTTCAAAGATACCTTTCCAATGGGATATCATACGCCTAAAACGAAGATCGTATGCAAAAGTTACGACCCCAAGAAGTTGATGTACTAACTTACCCAAACAGGGCCCACATGACCTTTGGCGCTTCATCTCCCAAGGTTAGGTTTTTGGATGTTTAGGGTTTTTGACATTCCTGTTTATTGTAAAAATGCCTTTAGAATCTCATTGTAATGATCTTCTTGTGAATGTGAGTAGCCATCACATCTCTTCTCAGAGATAAGTTGCCACCATTCTAGCGAGTCTTTCACTCTGTATTTTTACAGTCCCTGTACATTTCTTTCATTAATAGAAATCATGTATTACTGTATATCTGTGTTTATGGTTGCATATATGATACATTTATGTTAGATTATTGAATATCTTCGATATCTTTGTGCATTTATTTATTATATATCCGCTCTCATTTTGTGTCGAAAATAATCTGAATCATACACCTTATTGAACCTTGCTAAAAACTGATTTATTGTCTCCCCTATCTGTCTTTTCAAATGGTCATATTCTTCTAGGATGAGAAAGACATTTCTCATGATCCCCCATTGATCTAGCAAATTTTTCACAAATTGATGAAAATTATCAATGCTTGCAGCTAGAAGATTCTTAAACCAATCTTTAACTTTACCTTGTAATGATAGGGCAAACATTCTGATACAGACATCATCTTCTTCCACCTCAAACAGATCAAGAAAATCCTCAAGACTTTGGATGTGCTTTTCAGCAGTGATCTTCATATTTTCTCCATCAAACCTGCGCAGATTATTGCTATAATTGGCAGGGAGGTCATGGAGAATAGAAGGTAAAACCAGAGGCTTGTATCTGTTTGGGACTTTAAAAAATAAAGGAGGTAAAGCAGGGGGCTTATAACCATCTGCAAGTTTAACAAGAGTAGGAGACAAAGCACGAGGCTTATGTACCACTGGGCTTTCTATAGGTGTATTTGGGATGTGCACAGGTGAGTATGTACATGATCTACAACTTGGGGCTTAGTCTCTTGAGGCTCATCAATTTGCAAATGATCAATGTAAACTTCAATAATGTACTCTTGACCAGGATCAGAATAAGATATAAGGTAATTAAAGATAAAACCAAAAATTTCTTGAATACAATTTGGGCTTGAATACCTAATCTTTCCAGGTTGTTTGGTCATATTGTAGGTTCTTCCTCTAGTGGAGTCTTTGAATTGTGACTAATCTCGAGTTGGTTGGACTCACCAAGTGAAAGATTTCATCCTTCTTATGTCTGGTCATTGTCCACCATCAGTGATCAGATCTAGAACTTGAAGTGCACTACTGGAGAAAGTTGTCCAGTATGGTCGCCATTATGTTAGCACTCCGTAATTTCTAAGGCTAAAAAAGAAATTGACAGAGGTAACCACAAACCCCTTGGAGTCAAGGATCTAGCCCGCCAAGACTCAGAGAGGGATCTCTCTTTATTATTTCACTTTGTTAGGGTGAGATATTAGGCTAGTTATGAGGATAGAATATTTGTTTTTAGAGTTTTGGTTGAGACAACGAAATAGGTCCATTGGGAAAAATGGAGTCAAAGGTTAAAGATGATTGGATGAATGAATAACTGAGAGGAAGTGTAACCAGGCAAGGTAATCGTGTCAGTGGATCCTTTGAGTTTGTGAGATGGAAAGGAAGAGTAAGTTAGGGTTCAATCCAAATGCAGAGGAGAGCTTATTTGAATTCTACATTTAAACTTCAGAAGAAAACATGCATATTGTTTTAAGCCAGATCACGGTGTTTGAAACAAATCCTGAACATAATCTTCTTGTAAACAATAAATAAAGAGAAAACATGTGAAAACAGAGAAAAATAAGTTACATCAGGAAGCACTTCACCACATGATCATGACACAAGAATCTGGAAACAAAAATTCTTTGTACTCATCCAAAAAGTCACTTACAACCTGCTGAACATCTTTACAATGGATGGTGATATTTCCGTAACATCCTTCCCTTCAGATCTAACTGATAAACAACCCCTATCCCCTATTAGATTCCATATTTTATAACCTCAAATTACATTAAGGTCCTATAAAACAGGAGATCAAATCCCTTACAAAATAATGCCATATATCTTGAATCTATTGCAATCTATTTGATTTTTACCATTGAAAGGGTAAAAATAGCAAAAATTGCTTGTTGATTTGTATCCTAACATTTTGGAGGTTAAAACAAAATCTCAAAATATAGGGCCATCTTTGATTTTCTTTAACAACCAAATATAGTTCGATGGGCCTTTGTATAAAAGGTCGATAAATGTAAATTATGTTATGAATATGTGTTACATGACTGTTGAGAGGGGGATGTGCTAAAAGAGACCACGATGGCAAATGAAAGGTGGTGGAAGGGACCTGGAATGGTTTCATTAACTTCCATTGAGCCAGTACCATACTGGTTTTTACTTGCTTAAAGACCAAAGCAACTCTCTGACCCTGTAATGAATTTCCCATCATATTGGTAGGTGGGGAGGCTCCTCAATAGTTAATGAGGGTATGGGGGTGAACCTCCCATCCATAAAAGCTCTCAGACCTGACCACGGACGGGGAAATTCATGCCACACGCAATCTTGTAGAGAAAAAGGCAAGAGAGGAAGTGTGGTAAAGGGTAGAGAGAGCACGCACGACAGGGATCGCGAAAGAGAACTAGAGAAACTCTGGAAACATGGGGAGTTATGAACATAGGAGAAGGAGAGTAACCTTCGTCCTAGATTATTTTTCTGTATCAGGAGAAGGAGAGTAACCTTTGTCCTTGATTTCCATTGAGCTGGAAGTAAGAGATTGAATCTTAGAGCATCATGGTCTAGCTCGGGGGTGGCTAGTGGTAAATCTGTTTGGAGTCACTGAGCCTACGGTTGGGTGGAAACGAGCACCCCTATCAACAGTTACATCATGCCTGGTGGATTTGATAAGTGTTTTATGCCTTGTGTTTTGAATTGAATACATGCTCATGTTTATACGCCCATAATGATTTCTGTGTGGAATGATTGCCTCATGTTTTAGACTGGAAATAATGGATGCATGTGTATACTTACGTGCCATAGTTGGTTTATGTACAAATGATTAAGTCTGGGGCATGAGTTCGCTCCACCGAGAATCATCTTGTTTGCTTGATTCTCGTAATATTCTAGGAAGGCTCCTTGAGAGCAATCTTCCCCAGGAATTACCTTATAAACCTTGGAACTGTACCGAACCTTTACCCAGAGACTCGACTAAGATCAGGGACAATTTCCCAAGAACCATCTAAAGGTTCACGCGATCTGGGTCTGGAAACCTTATGCAAGAAAAAGTAGCTCTCTAAGGTCTCATAGTCGTGGGAGTTTGAAGCTCCGAGAGGTTGAATTTATCGATTCAAGCTCAGAAAGGATAGCGAGTCCAATTATTGAAAGGGAGTATTCCATCATTTAGTAGATGAATGGTCGGGATCCTTTCGAAAATACCCCAGATCTGTCAGGACTAATGGATCTAGAGAAGGAGCGCAGGCATTAATGCCTCGACACCTTCAGCCTTCGCAAGTAGCGATGGCGTCCAGGACCGTACGTCCAAGGATCTGTCAGAGTTCTATTGACCGTCGATCTTAACCTTGGCATAGGCAGGAGAATGGACTCGGAAAAGTCCCAAAAGTCCCGAGGAAATCGGAACCGTCCACCGGAAAAGGACATGTGGTGGTCGGGTAGCATTTCCCTGACTCACGACTTGGAATGGTCAAATGGTAGGATTGCACAAACTCACGATTTGCGAAATCACGACGTGATCATTGTTGTTGATCCAGGAGTGATCTGGGCAGTCGGTTTAAGCATGAACCAGTTTCGGCGTTTCGGCGACCGTGACACCAAAGAGAAAGACCCCTCGGTTTTGTAAGTCGCGAAATCCTGGTATAGGAAACCCCAACACACTCTGTGGATTGGCCCTAGGTCATAAGATAGGGTCATGTGGTAGAAGGAGGAGGTAGGCACTAGTAGTTGGGTAAGGGTCTAACTCGGGGATCGACATTTCGGGACCCGAGAGTTCGAGGAAATGAGAATTCGAGGGACGCGAAGTCTCGACGAGCTCGAAGACTCAACCGTTGGTCATGCTGAGCGACCACATGGGCAGAGGGTTTAGATAGGTGTTACGGGAATCGGGATTTTGAGGAGCGGAGAGTCAGAGCTGGCTCATGTTCATTATCCTTATATGTGAAATTGCAATACGATCATAGTCGTTGATCGAGGGGATAGCACAGGACCGTAGATCTGATTTCTTGGGAGGGAACCGGAGGTCGAGAGTTTGGGAGTGAGAGTTTGGGTGGCTTCACATCCTGAAAGTCCCGAAATGCGAAGCATCTCTCATAAGCACACAATCATGCCTTGTGGTCGTATGGGGAAAGCTTGCGTTGTTAATATTATGGTAGTTGCAGGAGGTATTTACCCCCACGTGTGAACCTGACGAGAATAGAAGACTCTGGGAAGCAAGAAAAACCCTAATGAGTTGGCTAATAACCCTAGAAGCCTTGTTGACTCAAGAAGATAAGTTATATTAGGCTATTAGCCTCCAAGAGAAGAAGTCGACCAGAAATAATAATAATATACTGAACAGACACATACCTAGAAGGACAAGTCGGCCCCAACAAAACTGGTAGGATTACTATAAATACAGGGCGCCAGTTCTCATTTGCAACATCTCAGAATTGCAGTTCTGCAGTTTGGTGCGCACTGCAGTTGCAGTCTTGTGCGCGGGTTTGGAGGAAGAGCTAGTGCAGCTGTAGCAACAACAAGATCTTAGTTTTTTCTTGAATATCTCTTGGCTAGGGTTTGGAACATTTGATCATCTTTTTGTGATGCGTAATCCTTGGGGATTAATGCGCTACTTTTTTTTGGCTATCTAGCCTAGGGTTTGCTTCCGAAGGAATTCTCAGTCAAGGTTAAGGTGCTTTGAGGGAGGCTTCGGCCTATGGTTGGGTGACGAAGGTATCGTCAATGGTAAAACGAGCACACCGTCTTCTATATTCTAACAGGTTATTGTCCCACACCCCTTCAGTCAGCCTAAAACGTTGGAAGGAAACATAACCGCTAGACATTGAGATCGTTGAGGAACTGCCGCTAGGGTTACTAGCAGGAGCAGCTTCCAAAATCATTGCAACTGGGGTTACCAGCAGTAGCAGTTGCAGAAACCCTAAACCTCTTATTGAGGCACCTCAAGTGACAAGATTGACCTAATCTCCAGATAGATCAGTATGCCTTAACCCAGCGCATCTCCTGGTATTCTCAGAAGACCAAGACGTGAAGTTTGAATTTCTGGTCAAATTTAGGGTTTGACCAAGTCAAGCAAGCCATGACGAACTCTATGAAGTCTGAGAACAAGCTAGATGGAGCCTCTAACTTTATAACATGGAAGACAAGGATTGACCTCATCCTTGCTAAGAATAAAGTGTCGGATATTGTGAAAGGAAAGATCATGAAGCCAGAGTTTAAAGAAGGAGAAGAGAAAGAACTGCAGAACGTTGCAGCTATGGAGAAGTTCAAAAACGTTGACATCAATGCCATGAGTATCATAGTGGATTCCATAAAAGACCACTTGATACCCTACATCTCCCATCTTGACTCATCGAAGAAGATGTACGATGCCCTAACAAAT